>CAKAOI010046894.1:0-74851 GCA_916701655.1 Sebastiscus albofasciatus
GGTCAGAGGAGAATGGGCAGAGTGGTTGGAGATGATAGAAAGGCAACAGTAACTCAAATAACCACTCGTTACAACCAAGGTATGCAGAATACCATCTCTGAACGCACAACACGTCCAACCTTGAAGCAGATGGGCTACAGCAGCAGAAGACCACCCGGTACTAGCACCGGCCACTTTATTAGGTACACCTTGTACCTAATAAAGTGGCCGGTGAGTGTATATTTATATATACTCTACTATCACTATCACTATTACTATCACTACTTGTGTACATAACAGTCCTGTCTACTCTATACTCACTTTGTTGTCCTTGTCCCTAGCTGTTATTTCCATTTCTGTGTAAGTATATTTACATCAGAGAGATGCATAAAACCGGAGTCAAATCCCTTGTATGTATGTACTTGGAAAATAAAACTGATTCGGATTTATATTTGATCAGCGCTGCCTCGTTTGACAGTTTGATTGGAGTTCATGAGCTTCGCGAGCTGTGATTGACAGCTGCTTAGAGACTGCTCGCTCTGATCGTTTCCCTTTGGTGCTGTGAAATCTTGCAAATGCCATTAGGAGCACTAGGAGGACACAGAGGAATCTTTTTTCAGATTATCTCTCATGTGATGATATAGTGACCGTTTTATAAAAATAACTTTTTTAGTATTTATTTGTTGAAAGTTACCGTCTTCAGCTTTAATGGATCACGTGGAAGAATAATCATAAACAATAACAAACAGTGACCTATTTGAACAGAGATAATGGGCCCATCTCCAGTCCGGTAGCTCAGCCAAGTTCAGCCAGGGTTTTTGATCATGTCAGAGCTGGACGTGGCCGCCGTGTGCAGCCTGTTTGATGTGTAAATGGCCTGTGGAGGGCTGTGTGCTGTTATCTTGTTGTTGATGCTTGTCCATTTAACAGCGCCTTAAAGGTCGTGCCAGGACAGAAGAAAGGCTGTCTTCACTCATTTAGCCCTGCAACCGTCACTCACTGTCTGCTAAAGCAGTGGGGGGGGGAGAGTGCAGCATGTTGTTCTGGTGTGTGGGTGTGTAGTCCTGGATGTCAGCCTGGACAACACTGCTTTAATTTCATCAATAACATACACACAGAAAGAGTTGCTCTCAAGTTCTCAACCATTAAAAGAGGGTCGTAGCAATTGCCGACATTTTTTGAAGTGTGAAGATTAACACAAAATAAAACATCCTGAACGAGACATCTGCAGAGGTCGTTCTTGTTTTGACATCACGCTCGCCTGGGATCGACTGATTTCTCTAACCTGCGTAGCCCAGCCTGCTCCTTGAGGAGGGAGGGGGCTGCAGCGCTGCAAATTAAAGCAGCAGCTCATTAGAGAAGCTGCTTAAGTGAATTGACAGCCAAAATAGCCTGCTCACTTTTAGGTGGGAGGCAGGCATGGCAGTGAGACACTAAAACCACAGCTAATGGCCAATTTACTGCATTAAAAATGAAGAAAACTTTCAAAAGTATTTTCCACTGTACACCAGGTACTGTAATTATATCAAATTGCGGGAAAAACCACAACAGCTGTTTCATGGATGGATGGGAGAATTTTTTTACTTTGTGAAATTTCCCAACCGTGTTCTCAAGTTTGTTCTGTATTGTGATGCAATTACTTTAGCAATCCGTTAAATATTTCATACAAATTGGTCCCCGGAACAAGTGGACACCAGTGTGACACTGGAGACGCTGGCTATATAAGGTGCTTAAAAGGCAGTGAGCAAATGTAATTGCACGGGCAGACTCTCTCTAACCCCCCCAGACCCCCCACCTTCAGGCCCTCAGTTAAGTGTAATAGTGTATAGTGGATGTGAGAGGGTTTGAGACGAGGTCAGAGCAAGGATCACCAACTAATTACGGTGCTGAGGCACTCAGCCTCCGTCAGATTGTTTAGAAAGCATTGGGGGGGAGGGGGGGCATGGACTTCCCTGGTGCATTGCACGTAATTAGTTTGGAGGCAAGGTCACAAACAAACACAAGCGCGGGGGGGACAAACAGCATCCGAACACATACAAAAAGACACACACTCTATTCTTCTCTCTCACTTCCTCTGCTCTCGAGCTTCCCTCCGTCTCGCTCTCTCCGGGCCAACAAGGCACAGCGTCTATTAATTTCCTAAATGAATAGCCGACCAATTGATAGTTATTTATGGATGATCACACTTTATGCACAAAACATGCTCCTTACTATTAATTACCTTTAGTGTGGGGCTAGGGCGATATATTGATTTTCACTATTTTTAATGTATTAAACAACGCAAGCTAACAGAAATGATCAATTAAAACCTTCTTTTCTCACTAAAACCATCAAGATCCAGGGCCTTTCTTTTACCCCTAAAACACTCATTTCCATACAACAATAAGCATATTGCCTAATCAATATATTTAAAGACTAACTGCTGTGGCCGTTCCCTCAAGTGTTACTTTAGATTGGGGGTCATTGACCCGACAGGGGGACACTTGGCAGGTGCTTCTTTAACTGTGCCAGGAAACAAGGATTAGAGTAGCTGTGCTAAAATATGGTCACAGAGATGACCAGTGACACCCAGATCACAACTATCAGAGCCCAACAGACCTATGGTATTAACAGGAAGTCAGAAGGGACCAACATGTGGCAAAAAATGTTGATGTTTTATGATGAGAAACATATTTGACCGCACCAATAGCATCTATAAAGGTAGAAGCTGTTCTATGGCCTAAGAACATGAGCTTTAATCCAGCATAGAGACATATGGTAAATACACTGAGGCAGAATTGAGGATGGTGGGTAACAGTGGTACCGTTTGTGGGCCAATCTACCACCAGCCCAGGCAGCCACGTTTAGAATTGACAGATGGCTCAACCATGACCGCTGAGAGCGAGGTCGATTAAGAGAGCTGGTGGGCAAAAAGGGTTAGGGAAGAAATGATGAAACAAAATGAAGTTCGGTGCTGCGGTCTGTATGCAATTATCTGCTCTCCAGACGCTCAGACCTGCTTTAGAATATGCAAGACAATCACATTTTTTAAAACCCCCACACAGAAAAGCTGTTTTATACATGATGCTCGCAGGGTTAGAGACGTACTGCAGGCTTTACAACACACAGGAATGTCAGACCACATCAACACTGGAACTAGGTTATCATGCTATTAAATAGGCGCTATCAGTAGCTTAAAGCCCCATAGATGGGAGTCAGTAGGACCCTGCTAACAATAATAATAATAATAATAAATTCAATTTATATAGCGCTTTTAAAGAACTCAAAGACGCTTTACACCCAATAGTGGGCTTTATCATCTATTCACATGGAAGGTCATTGAAAGAAGGTATAAAAAGAACACTACAGCGACCTCTTTTTCCTCATCTTATCTTTGTAAGGTGTCCTTGGGTGTATTGAAAGGCGCCACCAAATAAAATGTATTATTATTATTCTTACCTCTAGCTACCGTAGTAATTATGACAGGTGATGGATGGGACATTAAACACAGGGTTTTCACCCAGGAGACCGGGGATCGCATCCCATGTGAAACCAACAATGTGTAGTCGTCTTTGTGTTCACAAAGGTTAAGTTTCACTTTTGAAATGTTACTATTTTAAACCAAAACAAATATCTTCCGCCCTAAACTTAAAGGGACTGTTTGTAAGAATCAGAAATGTCTTGTTAACAGCGACACCTGTGTCCGTTAAGTCAATGAAAGTCAGCGTCCTGTTGCTCGCGCTTGTGCTCGCTCTACATAGACATGAAGGAGCATCGCTCAACACAGTGAGGAGACACACGTCAGCTAAAAGCACAATATCACTCTAGATTTCAGCTGCTTGGCAGTAATGTTAGCTGACCAGACCAAGGTCTCTCCATGAATCAATGCTGATCCTAGAGTTGGCTTTTCCTGCCTCAGCCTTCTGACCGCGGCCGGAGGGAACAGGGGAGACACCGGCATCCAATATTAAATATTATAAGCTGCTTAGAGCTAGTGTTAAACAGTTCATAAACAGCTCATAATTCCATCTCTAGTATCTATTTTATACTGTTGTGAAGACATCTCTTTCAAACAACTGGATTTATTCAAGTTTCTCAACAAAAACTACATTTTTACAGGATTACATTTGATGCACATCATAACGTTACAATTTACCTTCTCCCAATACTATTAAAGTGTTTACGGAATAGAGCTTGATCACATCATAATGTAACTCAATGCAACCTCTGTTAACAGCCGTTAGCTCCGTTATTTAGCCGAGCAGGACTGTACTGCTCGCTGGCTGCTAACAGCTCACAGCGAGCTACTAACATTATCATTGTGATTATCTCACGCACTTTAGCTGTGTGTCCCAATGCATGCAGCGGCCGCATCCTTCGAAGGCTGCAGGCCCTGAATCAAGTTCCGCACGACCTACATATTTTGTTTTGTTTAAGCAGCGTGTCGTGCGCCCGAGCAACCGCATGTGCAGCTCCTGGCCATTGAACGAGGTGGGAGGCGGGACTCCGCTACACGCACGCAGGTCATTGCTCTCAGCCGTGTGCACGAGAGTGTTTAATAACCCCAGGTGTAGTACTAGTTTGTCCCCCCCACTGAGAATCAACACCTCAGTGTGCAGCTGTACACAGCTTCCAGCCACTCTCGGCTCACTGTTTCGGATCAGCGGTCTACGTGGGCGGGAGATCTCACCCTCGGGTTATCATCCAACCCACCTCATATAAAAACTGTGGACAATGTACTTGCTGTACCGCGAGCCGGTTGTACACTTTCTGCAAAGTGCGAACAGGTAGAGCTGAGGTAAACAAACACTTATCTCTAGTAAGACCAGATCAGGGAAGCATGGATCCATACAATACAAAACAAGTATGGAAGAGAGTCAAAGAAATGTACACTGTGGCTCAGAGGGTAGAGCAGGTCGTCCTCCAATCGGAAGGTTCCATCCCCGGCATCTCCGCCTCACATGTCGATGTGTCCTTGAGCGAGACACTTAACCCCAAATTGCTCTCGAAGGCATAGCCATCGGTGTGTGAATGAGTATTTAGATCAGATCCTAATGGGCAGGTTGGCACCTTAGCAGCCTCTGCCATCAGTGTATGAGTGTGTGTGTGAATGCTGACATGTAGTGTCAGAAAAGCGCGATATAAATGCAAGTCCATACAGGGAGAAGAGAGGCGTTGACAGAATATATCGAGACAGTTGGAGATATATGAAAGTACAAAACCATACGTGGGCATTTTGAGTTTGTTCTAAGACAACCTACATCTTTCTCAACACACACGCATGCTTACCTGGATGCCGTCCAGCAGTTTGCTCATGCACCAGAAGCTGTCAGCCTCGATGTTCCTCAGTGCCTCTTCCTGGAGACTGGACACGTCAAAGTTTTCCACTTCCTCCTCTAGAGAAGACAAGGAGAACAGAGGGAGAGAGAGAGTTAGAAATAAGCAATTCAGGGGGAAAGAGATGGAGAGAGAGAGGGGAAGAGGCAGGAGGAAGAAATGAGAGGGAAAGTTTAAGAAAGGTGGAAGAAGGAGAGAGAAAGATACAGAGAGCACTTCAGGCCTACCGGCACAGCAGGGGCTCCGCCATAAGCTCAGCACTCAGACAGGAGAACAAGAACATCAGGTGCAGAGGGAGGACAAATTCGATGGGGAGAGTGTGTGAAGTGAGGGCGGTGGGTTATGAAAGAGATGTATGGAAAGGAACCAAGACGCTGACAAACTGGGAGAGCACGAATAAAGGAGGGATGAAGCGACGGAGGCAGTGTGGCGGCAGAGCGTGTGGGAAGAAAATAAAACTAATAGAGCAGCTAAATGATTACCATCTTTTACAAACAACGGCGGTTCAACCTATTTCCACGGCTACTTTGAACATTCAGGAAATGTCACACAGTCTCAATGAACACAGCATAATATGTGCTTTTTAAATTGCACACACAGCAGCGAGTCTGTTTAACATATATTCTGAGAAAAACAGAACAAATGATACAACTTTTTGTTTCGTCTTTGAACTTGTTGGAAGTTAAATAACCGCTCCGAATCATTACACTAACTTTTAAAGAGTTGCCTTCACACTGCACAATGTAATCTTTTATCTTATTTTTAGATTTATATCATTTTATGCTGTATTTTAGTTGGTATTTTTTTTTTTTTTTTTTTTTTTTTTTTTACAATTTATGATTTAATTTACATTTCACTGTTAAAGAGGGCCTATTGTGCTTTTTCTCTTTCCTTTAGTGTGATATATAGTTTTTTGTGCATGTAAAAAGGTCTGCAAAGTTACAAAGCCCAAGCCAAAGGGAGTTCCTCTCCGCCACAGAAACATTGCTTTTAGACAACCTGAAACACCTCACTTTAAGTCCCGCCTTTTCTTCCGTAACGTGATGATGTCCCCAAGTAACACATTTGCATAATACCTGCCTAGCGGCTAGTTTGGTACGCCCTCAAAAAAGCTAGTTAGAGCGGAGCAGTGTGGGCCAGCTGACCAATCAAGTATTTAATCCTCTTATCAACATGGGAGTGGGCAAATATGCTGCTTTATGCAAATGTATGTATATATTTATTATTATAAATCAATGAACAACACAAAACAATGACAGATATTGTCCAGAAACCCTCACAGGTACTGCATTTAGCATAAAACAATATGCTCCAATCATAACATGGCAAACTGCAGCCCAACAGGCAACAACAGCTGTCAGTGTGTCAGTGTGCTGACTTGACTATGACTTGCCCCAAACTGCATGTGATTATCATAAAGTGTCTGTAAAGGGGAGACTAGTGGGTACCCATAGAACCCATTTACATTCACACATCTGGAGGTCAGAGGTCAAGGGACCCCTTTGAAAATGACCACGCCAGTTTTTCCTCGCCAACATTTAGCATAAGTTTGGAGTGTTATTTAACCTCCTCCATGACAAGCTAGTATGACATGGTTGGTACCGATGGATTCCTCAGATTTTGTAGTTTCATATGATGTCAGTATCAGTCTAGCTTTAAAACTGAGCCAAATACAACCTAAAAATCACAAGTTGCATTAATGCGTTAAAGAAATTAGTGGCATTAAAACAAATTTGCATTAATGCGTTATTGCGTACGGTGTGCTGTAAATAAACGCAGCAGAATTTAGGTTAGGACATATCCTAAAAAACGCACTGCAGATTGCACAGAAGAAACTATTTCCAAGCAGCGAGCACCCCGAGTTCCCCAGTCATCTCCAGCGGGTGACTTCAACCGACGGGTGTCATCAGATGTCATTAACGGCAGCAGTGTGTGACGGACTGCAGGGGCTTTGACGGGCTTCTGACAAGCCACTGACAGCCAGTGGAGAGGAGATGGGACGGGACTGATTAACAATGATCTACAGAGAGACAGAAGAGGGACAGAGAGAGATGGAGAAAAGGAACGTACGTGTGTGTGTGCTTATGTGTGTGTGTGTGTGTGTGTGTGTGGTCATATTACTAAAAAATTGGAAGTTATGTATTTTTGCATTCCTAATACACACACATACACAGGACCTGGCAGCTCTGCTTGGTATCCTTGGCAACCCCAGTGGAATGTTGTCAAGGTTGTAATGAGCATGCTCAGTCTGACAGACAGACAGACAGACAGACAGGCAGACGGATAGGGAGCTGGCAGTGGGCCAGGACTACAAAGCCAGTAACAACTAGGCTGTATACGTATGTGTATGTGTGTGTGTGTGTGTGTGTGTGTGTGTGTGTGTGTGTGTGTGTGTGCGTGCACTCGTCCAACATCCCGCCGTGCATGTGCTCTCATCATTGTCTTGTCTGCTTGAAGTCAGGTAAGGACGGATAGAGACCGGACAGAGAGGCTGCGGCTCCTTCATTTCAGCGAGACCTTTCATCCTATCACACCCGCACAGATCAAGGCGTCCAGAAATTGTGTTCACATAGCTGCCAGATCTTTAATACCAGATATGGAAGTGGTCAGGGGGCTGGATTATGATGAGATGTCAGTGCAGTTCATTTCTAACCACAATACTAACACAAGCAAAATGGGATAGAGCCGTAGGGCACACATAACAGCCGTTATTAGTGCGTAATCTCATCAAATCCAATATTTGGAGAGAAATCAGAGACAGCTGATGGGATGAAAACTCGCAATATTTCTCCTTGAGGCTACAGAAGAAGTCAACTACAATCAACTAAATACACATGTAGTGTTGGAGCAGCTGTTGCGAAAAGCTCAGAGACAAAAGTGGCCACCATCTGACCAATTTGAAGTCAGCATTTAGTTTCTCTAAACAGTGATGCAGAACACACACTCTCTCTCTCTCTCTCTCTCTCTCTCTCTCTCTCTCTCTCTCTCTCTCTCTCTCTCTCTCTCTCTCTCTCTATACAGTGATGCAGTTAAATTTGTAGCTGAAAAGATTAATTGTAAACAGGCTGACTGGCAATCCGCGTGGTGTCATTGCTGATTAACAAGGTGGCGAAGAGCGGCGCTGCTCCGGCGTTCTGGGAGGACCCTGAGCATCCCGAAGTCTCAAATCAGTCTTGCTGTCGGGGCTCGGTTCCAAAGCTAGACCTTGACTCCGGAGCAGATTAGAAGGGACGGCTTCCAGGAGTCCAGTGGTCGTACTGGAATCGGGCATAGCTCATCACAATAACAAGGACACACGAGAGGAAGGGGTAAGGAGGAGGATGAGGAGAGGCCATGTGGAGGGGAGTGCCTGTGCTGGATCAGATCACAAGGCAACAGTGCCCCCTGTGGTCTCTGGTGGAACTAACACCACCAACTAACTGATGAGTGCTTAAAAACAGTCGAAGCTCAGGTCATTAGTCACCTTCATGGCCAGGTAGTCCATACAGCTTTCTGTTCACTGTTTAAAGGATAAAAGAATCAAAGCTGTGTGGTGATGATGTTACAACCTGTGGCTAATTTTCATGAACCGCCTTCAAACTAGGAGCGTTTTGGTAACATAAATAACACCAACATGAGAACACCTTGAAGGCCGTTTGTCTCAGTTGACCTGCCTTCAAAAGAAGCAATTGCTAATTGCTTCCCCTAGATCCATGCCTCAGTAGAAAAGTCCTTCAAGATATTCTCTTGGCAATTACTTTTGGAGCGGTGCCTCCACACTAAGGACCAGCTGACAATACATGTCTGGGACATGATCCGTGTCTCGGTAGAAATGCTTTCACAAATAAGAACCGGGGGGAATTTCTGGAAGGTTCAAGCTTCAGTGAGCCTCGCATCACAGAACGAGAGTCTCGCTGGCTTTACTTCTGTGAGAGATGTGCCTCCAAAACAACCTTTCAGCCAAATTATACTCTCAGGTTCTTCAGAGGGAGAGAAAAAGCCGTCTGACACAAACTCACCTTTGCAGGAGAACTTGTTTGATACAGCCGGGCGACAAACTCTCATGTCTGTTCACAGACAGAGCTGCGCCGGCCTCTGAAGAGGTGTGTGATCAAATTGGCAGGAAGAAGCACCGGACGCACAGACCACAGACTTGGAGGCACAGCAAAGGATGCATGCAGACATAACTATGAAAACACACACAACATTCAAACTGATTGCAAAGCGTAAATTGTTAATAGTTGTGTGAGAAAATATCGATACTAGGGCTGTCAGTCGATCAAATATTTAATCATGATTAATCACAAATGAATCACACAATTTTTTATCTGTTTAAAATGTACCTTACAGGGAGATTAGTCAAGTATTTAATCCTCTTATCAACATGGGAGTGGGCAAATATGCTGCTTTATGCAAATGTATGTCTGTATTTATTGTAGGAAATCAATGAACAACACAAACCAATGACAGATATTATCCAGAAACCTTCACAGGTACTGCATTTAGCATAAAACAATATGCTCCAATCATAACATGTCAAACTGCAGCCCAACAGGCAACAACAGCTGTCAGTGTGTCAGTGTGCTGACTTGACTATGACTTGCCTCAAACTGCATGTGATGATCATAAAGTGGGCATGTCTGTAAAGGGGAGACTCGTGGGTACCCAGAGAACCCATTTACATTTGCATACCTTGAGGTCAGAGGTCAAGGGACCCCTTTGAAAATGGACATGCCAGTTTTTCCTCACCAACATTTAGCGTAAGTCTGGAGCATTAATTAACCTCCTTCGTGCAAGCTAGTATGACATGGTTGGTACTGATGGATTTGATATGATACCAGTATCTTCACTCTAGCTTTAAGACTGAGCCTGCTACAACCTAAAAATTGCAAGTTGCATTCATGCACTGAAGAAATTTTGCATTAAGGTGTTATTATTACGTTGACTTTGCCAGCCCTAATTGATACAAGAGTATCGCGATATTATGTTTTGTGATACTGTATCGATTCTCTAAAACGCTTTATAGATTTTCAATTAACCTCTTAGAAATCCAATGATGGACCCCGCAGCTATACTGTTTTTTTCAGGTTTTAAAGCTAGAGTGAAGATACTGGCATCATATGAAACTAGAAAACCTAAAGAATCCATCGGTACCAACTATGTCATACTTGCATGTCGCAAAGGAGGCTAAATCATGCTACGAAGTTACACTACATTTTGGCAAAAAAAACTGGCACGCCATTTTCAAAGGGGTCCCTTGACCTCTGACCTCCAGATCAGTGAATGGTTCTATGGGTACCCACGAGTCTCCCCTTTACAGACATGCCCACTTTATGGTAATCACATGCAGTTTGGGGAAAAAAACATGCAGTACAAATGTGTTATTTCCACGTATTTCTGCATTCTGGGGACCCTCAACAGTCTTGGAATTGCATAAATTGGATATGAGACTCTTTCGGATCTAATGAGTCCAATTGTATTCATGTGTAATGATGTTATTTCCCATAGCAGCCATTCCACGTAGTGACTTTTTTTACTTTGATTTTATATATATATGGTGGTGTGTCTTTATGACAGTTTTCCTAAAATAAGATTTGAAAAAATCTCAATATATTGAGTGGTTACCCCTATATCATGATACGTATGGTATCGCCAGATTCTTGTCAATACAAAGCCCTAACTTGCAATTTCTTTAAAGGAAAAAAGCATGCCTAAATCCTTTATTTACAGAGGGGAATGGTTAATGTAGGAACCTAAACTTTCTCAAACAACCCAAATTTAAAGGTGAACCATTATTCTCTTGACATAGTTTCAGCTCTGCCACTTCCTCTCCCCCATCAATCTGCCACTGCCGTCTCTTTTTAGACCTCTGGTAGTCTCTTGATCTCTCTTTGGTACATCAATGCGTTTCCTCTCCGCTCTCCCTCCTCCCCTGGTCCCTCCGCTTCTTCTCCTATCCAGCCTATTTGACATCTCTTCTGTTGCTATTGCTACCCTGCCTCTCCCAAGCTGTTCTCCTCCCTCCTCCTCCTCCTCCTCCTCACCTCTCTTCCCATTGGCCTGCCGAGCCGGTTTCCTGCCAGGCCTCGGGGCTTATTTCCTGTTTGTCCTGGCGCAGGGGGCAACTTGTCCGGAGAGACCAACTGCTTGGTCGCTGCCAGCTGTGAGCGCTTGGCACAGCTTGGCATGCGGAGCCGGGTTACACCTCCGGAGACCGAGCGCAGGGCGCCTTACATACACAGGCGACGTGCACACGCGCGCAAGTGTACACAAACACACTCACGCCAGTGCTGCCATCTGCCCTCTACAACTATGGGCCACAAGGTAATGTGATGTAAGATGATAAACGAGCTAGTTTAGCCTGATGTAATCATAAAGTGTGTGCGTCCCGAGTGTGTGTGTGTGTTTTGTGTGTGTCTTTGCAGACAGCAATAAAAAACAGTCCCGTTTGACAACCTTCTGTTGGTTCAGATTAATCACAAGCAAACCTGAGTTGTAGACCGCCAGAGAGAGAGAGAGAGAGAGAGAGAGAGAGAGAGAGAGAGAGAGAGAGAGAGAGAGAGAGAGAGAGAGAGAGAACGCTATTGGTTTTAACAAGATTTCCCCATCCAAAGCTCATAAGATCACAGGAAGTGGTGCAGTCATTACTTATAATTTACAGCGCCGGTTCGGGTTAAATCTAATGAATCTAATGACTTACAATTCGGGTTGCCAGATCCAAACATGTCACAAATCCACTTTCCAGCTTTCAGAATGACACCCGAGTGATACAGCCCGAAGGCTCGACACTTTAAAATGAGACACATGTTAGCTGCTAGACAAGTAATACTTCCAGCTCCCGACATCTTTGACGAAGCCCCCCCACCCCTCACCCCCCACCATCCAGCTCTCACTCATTCTGCATCAACAAAAATGTGATTTCCCCATCGTAGCACAATTAGCGCGATAACACCGTTGTTAATGAAAGCTGAACATTTTTTTTCCAGAGAGGTGGCATTCAAACTGTTGGATAATTAAGAAGAGAGTCGACCCGGCAACGCTGGTGTCACCGACACATGGGGAGCACACACACGCTCGCACGCACATGCAGGAACACACGAGATGAGAGCGTTATGAGGATAGAATTATGGCTGTGTGTAAAACAAGATGTGAAGATATGAAAAAAGACAGCTGGAGGTGAAGGAATGCAGAGACAGGAGAGAGAGTGAGAACAGGTGGAAGTGAAGGTTTTTCTTTGGGTTCATGAGATTAAGACCATGTCTACATGTATACAGATATTTTGTCCACACAACCTTTGTTTTACAAAATATCTCCGTCCTCACTCGAGCAGAAAACCACTCCAAACACTCGCTGTAATATTTACGTCACCACAAGTGAGATCACAAGCTTAGGGTCAAAGGATTTTGACACCACCCGTCTCACTCCTTTTCCTTTGGCTTCATTACAGTCAGTTGGATAACAGTTATTGTTGGTGGGGGGGGGCTTCCTGGTCGATCATCACTCTGCTGTCATCAACTGTCTCTTTACATTACCCTTCTGAGTGCTCCAACCTCGCCTTCAATCGCCTAAAAGCACATTCAATCACTATTCGGCCTCCACATGTTTGATGTGTTTCCTGCTTTGGCCTCCTGTGACTGGAACGTTTTCCAAATGTAAAGTAGTAATTAGTCTGAGCAGTGCTAACAACATGTAAAAAAAAAAAAGAAAACGGTAGTCCGCCATCTTTGTTATTGTTTCTGTTCCGTTTCACACGTCTACATCGATACAAAGTAACCAGAGCTTTTAAAAATCTGCACCTTTGAAGGAGTTTTCAAAAATATCTGCTTTTGTGACCCAAAACTCTTGTTTGTGTGGACGAGAGGCCCAAATGTAGAGAAAATATCCCTTTCTAAAAATATCTGTATTAGGGCTGTCAAAGTTAACGCGATAATAACTCATTAACGCAAATTTGTTTTATTGCCACTAATTTTTTGAACGCATTAACGCGACTTGTGATTTTAAGGTTATAGCGGGCTCAGTTTTAAACCATATCATACTAGCTTTGCTGAGGAAAAACTGTCACAGCCATTTTCAAAAGGGGTCCCTTGACCTCTGACCTCCAGATCAGTGAATGTAAATGGGTTCTATGGGTACCCACGAGTCTCCCCTTTACAGACATGCCCACTTTATGATAATCGACCAATCCTGTAACTTCATCATTCAACTTCATCACCCGACAGTCAGTCAGTCAGTCAGTCAGTCACATCACATGAAGCTAGACAACCTAAGAAATCTATTGGCATGATAGCGTCATAGTCAAGTCAGCACGCTGACACACTGACAGCTGTTGTTGCCTGTTGGGCTGCAGTTTGCCATGTTATGATTGGAGCATATTGTTTTATGCTAAATGCAGTACCTGTGAGGGTTTCTGGATAATATCTGTCATTGTTTTGTGTTGTTAATTGATTTCCAATAATAAATATATACATACATTTACATAAAGCAGCATATTTACCCACTCCCATGTCGATAAGAGTAAAGTTAGAGTTAAATACTTGACAAATCTCCCTTTAAGGTACATTTTGAACAGAAAAATGTGCAATTAATTTGTGATTAATCACAATTAACTACTGACAATCATGCGATTAATCGCAATTAAATATTTTAATCGACTGACAGCCCTAATCTGTATATGTGTAGACAGGGCCTGAGAAACTCTAAAGTCTAGTTTCCCCCCAAAAAAATCAATGGGATGCTATCCAGTCTCTTCATTTCATAGTTCTTAGAAGTTACAAGGTTTTTTCTTCAAAGTACACCACTAAGCTTACTCATTGAAAGCGCTGAACTTCAGCCTCGCCAGTGATAAGAACGCTTTGGGCCATAAAAATCTACACAATCACTCCAACAATGTTCTCATCTCCCACTATCTGCACTATAAGCCATGTGTCCATACATCAAACAGCAGGCCCCCACAGCTGTTGGCGAGATAATGTAAGTCCTTGACATCAAATGGAATACGGCTATTAATACCATATCTGCGTATGTGCAGACACATAATGATCCACTCGCCCCCGAGGTAAGATGGTGTCTTGTATGAGGAAGTGTGTAATGTCGAGTGAGGCTACACCGCATCGCATTAACTGTTGCTGCCAATACCTCTATTCCCACTGCGTCCCTCCCCATCGCCACCCCTCCTATTATTGGCCTTTGGGATGTTTGTACAACACAGATGTGTGTGTGTGTGTGTGTGTGTGTGTGTGTGTGTGTGTGTGTGTGTGTGTGTGTGTGTGTGTGTGAAATTTGTCATTCAACATGTGCGCAGCTGGCAAAACAGTGAATTACAATTGTGTAACCATGGTAAACCAAGGGAGATGCAACATTGCCTGGGATGAGGTGTGTTTGTGTTTTCCTCCACCCACAGTGCTAACATGAGCAAGGGGAGAGTGGGCATTGGCGACCAATAGTATAAATCAGAGCTGGATCAACTGCACTGCAAGGGTGCCCACATGACGAGCAATCTCAAACACACTTTCTGGTAAGAAACGTTCAAATATCATGGCATGTAATGGAAAAGTGGAGAAACAAAACATGAGGCCCCGATTGGTCTCTTCAACCAAACAGTTGCAGATTGCTTCACAGATTGTTTAAAGGGGTACTCCACCTTGGGATGATGAGGTCATCAGGGTTATCTCAGTTTATGCTAAACTTAAAGCTGAGGCCATTCGTCAAAGTAAACAGCATCATAGATTACAAAAACACGTTGATTTGTACAGGGTGCGTCGCATAAATGGTTGTGCCTTTATTTTTCCCCCCCCAAAAAAATATACAGTATAAAAAAAATAGAATTTATAATTGTTAAAATTGATTTTCTAAATGTTTCTTCATTACTCCATGATAAAAGTAATTCTGAGGTTATGCTAACACTACACCAGGCATCATCTAACGTTGGTATTGGGCCACTTTATGTTTTCTGTTTACTTTAACGGCCATGTATGAGTGAGAAAATAGTTTAAAGGTCCCATATTGTAAAAAGTGAGATTTTCAAGTCTTTTTTATGATAAAGCAGTTTAAATGATGTATAAATACTGTGAAATTATTGAAACCCTCAACCTATGGAGAAATACACACAGCCTGTATTCAGAAACTGTGCCTTTAAATGAGCCGTCAGGATTTCTGTAATTCTATGATGTCACAAATCTACAATATTTAGACCATTTCACAGTTTTAAACATAAACATTCTAAATGTGTCCCAGTTTATTTATGGTTGCAGTGGATGTGAATGACATCAGCTGACAGGAAGTAAACATGAACCAAAGCTGTTGCCTAGCAACGCAATTCCATTGCAATTCCGTTGAAATGTGCTAAAACGGAGTGTTTCAGACAGAGGGTAAATACAGGCATATTGAGACAGACAATATGAGGAAAATAAATTGTTGTTTTTTAACATTACTGCATGTAAACATGTTCTATTAGAAACACAAAATACAAGTATGAACCTGAAAATGAGCACGATAAGGGACCTTTAAACTAACGTTACAGACTGTTGTTACAGACAAATACTGTCTATTATCTTGTTACATTTATTTGTTTTTAAGAAAAACTGATTGAATTGAAATATTAATCAGACACATTTTTCATATTTAGTTCGGGTAAAGTTATTGTTATATTAATCGGAAATTTAAAAAATAATCTTTAGAATAATTGATAAACGAGTCATTAGATTAATTGACTAATCGAAAAAAATAATTGTTAGATTAATCAATGAAAAATAATCGTTAGGTGCAGCCCTACTTAAAATGTGTAAGGAAAAGCCTGTGTTACAAACTTGTGTGTTGACCTTGAACGAGGTGGGCATTTAGGAGGCAGAGAGGGGCTAATGAAAGACGCTAACAAGTTGCATTATGGGTAGTGTAGGATCCAAGGTTTTTTGGGGATTACTCATAGTAGTGACCGTTTGATTATGATTGTAAATGTAATACTTCATGGTTTTGGACTGTTGGTTGGACAAAAGAAGCAATTTAAAGACATCACCTAGGCTCAGAGAAACTTTTTCACTATTTTCAGACATTTCAAAGAGTCAAAGATAAATTGATTCATTTGAAAATGAATCGTTGAAGCCCTACTTTGGTCCGACGCAAGCACTGGAAATCACTGTTATTATGCCACAAAAGATTGAGAAAAGCCTGTCAGGTAGGATGGGTTTGGAAGCGTGACTTTACCCAAATAAGCATCTTGTTTGTTGTTATCACTATCTGATAAAGCCTTACTGAGGGAGGAAAGACAGATACACGTTTGCTCTTCTGTCTTCTACTGTATACATTGTAGGAATTCAGTGTTTGTCTATGTAATCGAGGTTATCTTCTCATAAAAAATGCAATCTTTTTAATTTGTTTCTAAAACACATCATTGTGTGTAGTCTGAGCCATTTCTTGGTATTAACAGAAAAAGTTAATTTAATGTATTTATTTATACTGTTTTCTATACTGGTTTGTGGGTCCTTGGCTACATGTTACAGGTGACGTGGAAGACTGGCTCTCGTGCTCTTACTCAGCTTTGGTGAACGGGTGTGTGTATTAGGGATTGGTACCCAATTAGTGTTTAAATAACATTTATGTAAGCAACTACCCTACATCTGACTATTCTTTTTCAGGTCATGTAACCAGGGTCTGAAATTAGTGAAATCATCAGGACACCCGCCACTTTGGCAGACAGGGAAAACGCTAGTGATGGAATAGAGAACCATAGTTGTCCACTTTCTTGGCATCTCATACAGAGCTACTAACGTCAACGGAGGTGCCATTCAGTTATTATTATGAGACATTCAAAGTCTGCTCAGGAAAAAGGACTATTGGGCGATGGTAAATTATCTCGTAAAATTGACTTTTTGGCAAGAATAAATTAATAAATAATAATAAATAAATTGAATAAATCCAGTTGTTTGAAGGAATGTTTTCACAGTAATATAAAATAGATATTAGAGAGAGAATTATGACCTGTTTAACTTCCTAACACTAGCTCTAAGCAGCTTGCCAAGATTTTTTTTAATCAAAGCAAATATTTAAATAATCCTAATCATTTCAATTGTGTTTTTATGCAAATAACCACTATAGATGACAATAACAAAGTACACTAGGGTACTGTGTACACTACCCTCCCTCCATGGTGTAATTCGAACACAGTAATTTACCATGTATATAATGTTTTTTATATAAAATATATCGAACATTGAATGACATCAGATCTAAAATGTTATTCCTTCATTTAGTGCAGAGATTTCAAAAGTGGCAGATCAAATTTCTGAGTGGCAGACAAAAAAAAATAAGTGTCTGCCACAGTGGCAGGAAGAGAAAAAAGTTAATTTCAGACCCTGCATGTAACACAACGTTCTTCTACCTCTATAACCAGTATGCATAATCAGGTTATGCGCCATGCTCTAACAAAGTGGTTTAAAAGAAAATGTGTCAAGCCGATAACGTGAGAAACTCAATCCCATATTCACTGTCACTTTATAAAGGCCGCCTCCTTTTACAGACACACATAAACATTTTTTAATCACGTAAGACGTCCAATCCACTCAAGGCAGAGTAAATCTGCCTGGCTAATGTACAAGACACATTTGTGAGCTGAGGGGAAAGTTTCCTGAGATGTAAGTGAAGGATCAGTCCATTAAGTCATTAGTGAGTGTAATCTGCAGGCTTAGTTAAGGGGAAAAAAAAACATTAGGTAACAGCAATAAGCAGACGTTGTGAACGGCAGCTGACAACGCACAGGCAGTCGACAGACATGCAGTACTGTGGTGATGCGTACACTGATATTTGTGTAAATATGAGTGAGGACACGGCGTCCAGATCCTTTGTGCGTCGTTGTGTGCGACTGCTTTGTTTCAAATGTTCCCACATATCTGAAATGTGTATGAGTCTTTGTGCGCGAGTGCACAAAGTCATGATGCAACACCACACACCGCCATCGCAGCAGCACGGTAAGATGACTGTTTCAATTGCCTCCAATTGCATCAGGTCAAGCGGAACGCGTCTCGCTGGTGACAGAATGATAAAACAGATTTTTTTTTTTCTCCAATGAAACGGCTGACAGAGAGAACGAGAAATAGAGAACTCGGAGAGATCTGAGGCTTCTCGGTGAGGAGAGCTTCAATTTATGGCTTTTTATAGTCAAGTAATTAACTTAATCTAAAAATATTCAATAACCCCCTGCGATTATTCACAGAAGATAAATCATTTTTTGACAGAACTATTTCTCTGGATCATTTCAGAGCTCTATTGCTTTTTATCAGGAGCAATGAGAAAAAATCTCTGGTAATGTGGGGAAATAAGATCAGGCCGGATGCAGATGAAAGCACAGCTATTGATTTTTAGCTTTTATATATCCGATTGTCAAGCACTGACAACGGTCATCTCCACACCGTAGGCCAAAACATGGGAGGTTCAAAACAACAACAACTGGAGCACAAACGGTCATCACATGGCTTCTAGAGATTTCCCATTTTTGTAATCATGTTTACCGTCTGAAACAATTACTGTCCTGTTCTCTGCCACAGGTTTTGATTTTAGTTAACAACTGTATGCCCAGTGACATCAATTTATACTTCCTCCCTTCACTTCACCTCTGGGTTGACACCATATCCTATTTCAATAGCCGGGTGTAGTTGGGTTGGTTTGATTTGGTCATAAACAACCTACAAATCAACACACTTGGTCCAAATATTCACAAAACTAAATAAAAATACATTTTAAAAATATAAGACACAAGTTCAATCTGTCACCCGACACCTGGACATGTAGTAAATAAAGAGATAAAACACACTTTAAATAGAATATAACACCAACAAGGTGTTATTCAAAAATACTGAAGCATATAAACACTATAAGTTCATACAACTTATTTCCATAGTGGTCCTGGCCTGCCCTAAAACATGATAGCAATAGAGCTTGCTGTGCCACTGCAACATCACAGACTTAAAGTACGAAGAATATTCACCCGTCTCTCAGCTTTCCACTTCCTTTGATAAATAGGTTTTTCACCTGTTTTTGAAAACTGTAATAGATTCTGAGTATCTCAAGTCATCTGATAAACTGTTCCAGATTTTAACACACTGAGAGGATTTTGACTATGCCAAGTATTAGGGTTGGGCAATATGACGTATATACTGTGCGATGGGAGATATGTGTCCACCGGTAGAGATGTGGCAATACGATCTCCACCGCGGTGGCTATTCTCACATGACCTCTTGATCTCGCAATTCCAGCTGCCTGGCAAGGTAGGTAAGATTTGGGCAGACATGGCAGAGGAGAGTGAAGTTGTAAATACAGAGCAAAAGATGAGGAAAAACTTTGGGTACGTAATAACCAGACATCTGTACACTCTTGGTAAAATCAGGGCTGTCAAAGTTAACACAATAATAAGTCTTTTACACAAATTTGTTTTAACGCCACTAATTTCTTTAACGCATTAATGCAACTTGAGACTTTTAGGTTGTAGCGGGATCAGTTTCAAAGCTAGACTGAAGATACTGGTATCATAAGAAACTCCAAAATTGAAGGAATTGGTATCAATCATGTCATGCTAGCTTGTCGCGGAGGAGGCTAAATAACAATCCAGAATTGCGCTGAATTTTGGTGAGGAAAAAACAGGCATGGTCCCTTGACCTGAAAATGGGTTCTCTGGGTACCCACCAGTCTCCCCTTTACAGACATACCCACTTTATGATCATCACATGCAGTTTGAGGCAAGTCATAGTCAAGTTTGCCATGTTATTATTGGAGCCATGTTGTGATTAGAGCATATTGTTTTATGCTAAATGCAGTACCTGTGAGGGTTTCTGGATCAATATCTGTCATTGTTTTGTGTTGATCATTGATTTACAATAATGAATATATACATACATAAAGCAGCATATTTGTCCACTCCCATGTTGATAAGAGGATTAAATACTTGACTAATCTCCCTATAAGGTACATTTAGAACAGATAACAAATGTGCTATTAATTTTCGATTAATCACGATTAATCATGGACAATCATGTGATTAATCATGATTAAATATTTTAAACGATTGACAGGTATGGTCATTTTTTTTAACAATTTCTTAATTGAATTTCAGAACAATAACTGTGTCATGATGTATACTTCCATAGTGATATAAAATGTATTACATATTCTGTGATAGAAGATTTTGGCCATATCGCCCACCCCTACCGAGTATTATACCAATGCTACGCTCAAACAGAAGCAGTCTGGTGTCTTGCTGCTGAATACTAAACCCTTTTATCAATGTTATATCATATAAAATGTCCTATAGGTTATTTTATTCTAATAGAAAAGTATCATATTATTTTGTTCAATCTGTAAACTAATCTGTTCTTGCTTAGAAACACCATGGAAATAGAAATTACTTGCATTTTATGACAAAATGCAAGTCATTTCTATTCACCTATTTTTATGCACAAAGAAATCTTAAGATATGCATTATACTGTATATCTGGACACATTTTCTAATCACAGAAAATAGTTTCCAACTCCTTTTTCTTTGTAAGAAAATATAAAGAGAAGAATAAAAGAAGAGAATGCTCCTGGACAAAGCTGTTGTTGGATGGACACATCGAAACACATAAAAACTAGCAGACATATATAATGGATAAAATCCATCTCGACGTAAACAAAGTGTACTCTCATGTTGGGATTGATTTATAATCCAGAGGCCTTAAAAATGTATGAGAGTGCCAACCAGTGTGTTCAAGTGTAGATGTGAGAATACTTAATGCACGAATGTAAAGTGTCAACCATCAAAAGTCTGAAAGAAAAGAACAAATTTCAGGGGAATGAAAGAGACATTTATAGAGAGAAAGGTGGAGATAGACAGAGACTTCTGGTCAAAACCACACAGCTGATTCAATTTCTGCCAGTCCAAATGCTATTACTTAACCCCAGAAACATGGTGATTGTGTTCTAAACCAAATAGAGGAGCGGAGACTGAGACGAAGCTCAAGCCAGGGGAGAGACAAAGAGAGACGGCGTCAAAGAAAATTGAAGAACAAATCTCAAACAAACTGCCTGGGGGAGAATAATGCCCACGCCGAGTCAATAATCTCATCCAATGATTAAAGCAGGAGAAATTAGAGAGAGCTAAAGTAGATAAGGAACAAAGTAGAAAAGACAGTGTTCCTGCTGGATGTCAGCAGCTGTGCTCGGGCAATCACTAAGCAGCTCATTAGAGCTAATAACGGCCGTTAATCAGAGGGAGACTTAGAATAGAAGGCTCGCCCAACGGTGGCCAGACCATGGGGAGAAAGAAGCCGATATTAGTTAACCGCCTACTGGCCAAGATCCACTCCACAGATTGCTCAATCTATGGACGGACAGACGGACAGATGAGTGGATACAAAGATGGAGAGGAGAGGGATCAACAGGATAAGCAAAAAAGACACTTTCACTATAAAAGTCTTCTAGAGGTTCACTGGTTGAAAGGTTATAAATGTAAAGCTGCTAAACAGTGTTCAGTTACTAGGGCAGTACCAAATAGTTTAAAGGGGACATATTATAAAAAAGTGAGATTTTCATGTTTTCTTATTATAAAGCAGGCTTATACAACTACGTCCTGTATAAATACTGTGAAAGTATCGAAACGTTCAATCCAGAAGGAAATACACACAGCCCGTATTCAGAAACTCTGCATTTGAAATAAGCTGTCAGGATTTCTGTCCATTTGTGATGTCATAAATATACAATATTCAGACCCTTTACACAGTTTTAAACATAAACATTCTAAATGTGTCCCAGTTTACTCCTTGTTGCAGTGTATGTGAATGTCATCAACTGACAGGAAGTAAACATGGACCCAAACTAGCTTAGCAATGCAATCCTGTTGCAATTCCGTCACATGGCACTAAAATGGAGCGTTTAAGACAGAGGGTAAATAAAGGCATATTCAGGCCGACAGTTTTTTTGAACATTACAGCATGTAAACATGTTCTAGTAGAAACACAAAACAAGTATGAACCTGGAAATGAGCATAATATGGGACCTTTAAAGCTTCATTCATAATGTTGACATTTGAATTCTAAATCAACATTTGAATGCTGCACAGCTTTTTTTTCTTCTTTTTTCATTTTTTGCATGATGTCGCAAGAACTGATACTTCGGTACCAAGTCGATGCCAAAATTGTGAAAACGTGGCGATACTTCATACCAGGGCTCGAGACTAACGGCGTCCCGTTGTACGGAGGATGATAGAACATTTCCCTCATAATGCTACATTGTGAACAACAAATCAGTGTTGAAATCGGCAGAAGGAGAGCTAGTTAACGTTAGCAGCTGGTGGGCAGCGCAGTCCTGCTAGGCTAAATATCAGCGCTAACAGCTAATGCACGGAGGATGCAGTGAGTTACATTATGATGCGTTCAAGCTCTAAGCAAATGTAAATCATGACGTGTTCAAATTTAATCTTGTAAAATTCAGTTTTTGGCGAGACACATGAGGCGGTTCATCAGGGATTAATATTAAACTTGTAAAAAACAGTATGCAAATGATAATAAAAGAGTGCACGTTGAAGTACATGGGATCTATAGTTTTGTTTTTACCGTGGTATCGAATTGGGTATCAAGAATCGTGGAATTTCACTGGTATTGGTACTGATACTTAATTCATTTTGTTTAAACCTGGTATTTCTGTACAGTTGCAGATAAAGATTAGGCTACACTAATATTATTAGTATTATACTATTTGTTTCCGACTTGTGTGATCCAAACATTTCCAATAACTCCAGAGCGTTGTAAAGCACAAGAGTCAACATTTATTGAAAAAAGATGTAATCACAACATGTTTTTATCTAACGAAATATGCTGCTTAAATCCATATTTGTTGGTGTTTAGCCTTTCAAAAAGAACATTTTCACTGCGGTCAAAAAATGTGTTGCCATACACAAAGGGAGGTACGCACCTATGTTAACGGTCAAGTAGCAATCTAACAGCACCATAAATTCAATTTATATAATCAAAATAACAAAATATCAATTTTTCCCTTTTTTTTTAGTTTTGACGTCATAAAATATGACGACAGACATTTGAAGCTTCATTTGAAAACCTCAATAGAATCAGCAAATGTAAAACTAGAATTACCACCTTGCAGTTGTATGCCTCCACCGACCAGTCAAGTTGCAGTTCACATGCATGTCTGTCCAAAATGTCATCACTTCATTATTTCATCCTATTAGACGTTTGTGTGAAACCTGTTTTGTGAGGTCACAGTGACCTTTGACCACCAAACTCTAATCAGTTCATCCTTGAATCCAACTGGACGTTTATGCTAAATTTGAAAAAATTTGCTCACGAGAGATCACAATAATGGGGGCGGACATGAGGTCACAGTGACCTTGACCGTTGACTTTTGATCACCAACATCTAATCACTTCATCCTTCCAAGCGGAGGTTTCCAGGCGTTCTTGAGATAATGTGTTCACGGCAATGGTACGGACAGACGGACAACCCAAAAGCATCATGCCTCCAGCCACGGCTGTAGCGGAGGAATAAAAAAGACATTTGGTACGGCCCTAACAGTGTATTAACAACAGTGTAAAACTTCACTGAGGCTCCCATCTGTTACGTGATGTTAGGAACAGTAACGCAGAAGTGACCAAAAAACACCAAATGACAGCGACACCTATATTACTGACACCAGAATATATCAAGTCTTCTAGAAATGCCACTTTCTTTTCTATGACCACACATGTTGAGCCAATCATCAGCACTGTAATCCCCCGATGTGAGGATGCAATAGAAATACAAATGAGCACGGCACAGCACAGCATGGCAGGGCTCGCTGTGCCACAGCTAAAGCTCCATGCCAGTAGACAAACAACAGATCAGAGGAGATGTGAGGGGGGAAATGCATAGAAGGGAAGGAGAGATATATAAAAGACAAGACGGGGCGAAACTAAGGACATAACAATCAGGCGGAACATGACAACTTGGTTTCAGAAGGGAAGAAATCTTAATTCACAGACACGGTTTCTAGTGTCATCGAATTTAAGTTTCTTCTGTGTCTTGTATTGGTAATAGCTCACCTCGCCTGTCTGCCCTGTGTTTTTGTGTGTGTGTGTGTGTGTGTGTGTGTGTGTGTGTGTGTGTGTGTGTGTGTGTGTGTGTGTGTGTGTGTGTGTGTGTGTGGTGTTACACTCCTGCGGGCATTTCATCACAGCTGACTGACAGTATGTTTCCATCTTCCAAGCTTTGTCCCTGGGTGCCCCACCAAGTCAGTCTATCTGCAATATCCCTCCTCTCTCTCCACACGCAGTGACAATGCAGGGCCTGTGTGTGTGTGTGTGTGTGTGTGTGTGTGTGTGTAGGTATATAAGTGGTACCTGCCGCACCTTGACTTTCTCAAAGAGACATCCAGTGGAGCTCTTTCTCTCCGTTCTGAAGCGTTGTTCAAAGTGTGGTTCTGTATAGTAATATAGCTTCTCTAATTATGGTACATTAGCAGCATTTAAGTTGTCTATCACAGCAAGCCCCCCCGTCAGGCTCTCACATTAAAGCCAGTTGACTCATTTGCATGAGGGGAGAAGCTAGACATTTTACGTTGGCATGTGTAAAAATGGATCATACATAAAGACCAGCTCAGGCAATAATACTAACACAGAAAACGAGTTTGTTCTGTATAAAAGCAGCTTCATCAAATTACAAACATGTTGTGCCAGTTAGAGAGAAACATTACACAGCTGTAAAATAAAGTATGTACAACTGAATTCGACACAATGATCAGTAGGGATGTCCATAATTAACCGTTAAACCGTTATCCCACATTAAGCATTTTAACCAATTAACGCTAAGGGTTAAAACGGTTAAAAGAAATGTTAATAATGAACTCAAAAGCTGAGTGGCTCAGTTTGTGTTGTTTTGTGTCTGTTTTGTGTTGATAATTGATTTCCAATAATAAATATATACATGCTTTTGCATAAAGCAGCATATTTGCCCACTCCCATGTTGAGTATTGAATACTTGACAAACTTCCCTTTGAGGCGCATTTTGAACAGATGAAAAAGGTTATTATATAATATTTGAATCCATTGACAGCCCTAATTCAAATATTGACAATGATGTCCTACTGTGTGGTATGACATTCCCTGGTGTGTAGTGAAAAACAGCTGGACAAAGTGATGTCCAGCAATCTGTGTATAGCGAAGGAATCACCGTCGATCATATTCGGTTCAAATTAAACAACTGCGGCAAATAAAATAATGAATATTGGCAACATATAAGCTGCGTATGAGAAGAAATGCGATAGTCCCAGCAAAATGTCTGCTGCTCTACTTACACTGTCCACTTCGCTTTTGTTTTTCAATGAGTGAGCGAGTGACTGCAATTCGTGCTCGCTAACTGCAACTTTGGCTAGACCCAATGATAAAAAACATAATCTGAAAGGAGGCACGTTTAACAGCATTTTTCTCGACTTGTAAAGCATGTTTTGTGACCACAGGACTGAGACAAACTTTATAGAACAATGTAAAATGTCAAAGATGGATGACATGATGCTCTTACTTCCTAAAAGCTGTGTGTATAATTTACAAACGTGCCCTAAGCAGACAACAGTTGCACCACATAAGCAAATGATGAAGAGCATAAAAGGAAGGACACATTTCCCTGCCTTGATGAAAGCTTAAAGAAGCTTCTGGAGAAAGCGTCTAGGGATCTGAGGAGTCTTTAAAGAGACACACATACAGTTTATGCACAAATACACACAGCATCTTCCTCAGCACTATCAGGACCTCCATCATAAAGGCATATTGCTCTTTTCACCCCTCATCCCCTCCATCTTCTCTAATTACAACAAGGACACATCTCCAAAGCCTTTCTGACTGGACCGATGGCTCCAGTTGGTCGGACACTAAGTGCGTTGTGTAAATGTCTACGGCTTCTCTCTTCAAACCCCAGCTTCTTTAGTAATTCACGTTGCCATTTGGAGATGAGACTCTGCTTCTGTTGCAATAAAAACATACTTCCTCAAGGGTTCCTGCTCACTAAGCACATTATCCTACTTCTACGGGGACGACAACATATGTCTACAAAATGGTAGAGAGACTCTTCACTTCTCAAATATCAAAACAAGACAGAATGGTGTTTTCTTTTTCTAGGAAACTGCAGTTGCTTATATATTCATCCAGCAGATACGTAAAGCGACATCAGGATTCATTTGGAGTCGTGTTTCTGGCCAAATATTCACTACATTATTTATTAGGGCTGTCAAAGTTAACGCTAATAATGCGTTAATGCAAATTAGTTTTAATGCCACTAATTTTAATTTCTTATATTCCAACTTCTTTTCTCATAAAGTTATGACTTTATTCTAATAATATTACGACTTTTTTCTAGTAAAGTTATGACTTTATTATCGTAATATTACGACTTTTTTCTCGTAATATTCTGACTTTATTCTGTAAATCTCAGATGTTTTTCCCCTCAATGTGGTCCTAATACTCCGTAGTACATTGTCTCTTTGTCCCTCACTGCATTAGACTGATATACTATATACTTAGACTATAAACTGTGTTACCTTCATCACAATAATCAAATATTTTGCGGCTCCAGACTCTTCCTTTTGTTTTTTTTGCCTAAAATGTCTCTTTTGATAGTAAAGGTTGCTGACCCCTGGTCTATAGGAAGCACTGCTCTCACGCAGCGGTGGACAGCACTCTCAGTACAGAGCTAATTGCTGAATTCTTCATGGAATCCTGGCAGCAGAGAAGCTGTTGCCAGCCACTTTCTGCCTGCTATGACGAGTACAGCTTCACAGCAGAGGACGGCGATGGGGGACACCAGGCCATTCATCTCTTAGTTGATGGGACGAAGGACTGCCTGGCTCGGCCGCTTCCTGACAGCATGGGGGCATTTTCACAGTCCGTCATTTTCCCCTTTTTTGAAAATCTTATTTTCCTGCTCTGTTGTTTGTCCCCCTCTGTCATTCCCCATGCCCTTACTCTTCTTAACTCTTAAGCCGGAGTGTCTCGCTGCCAGGAGACACAGTTATATTCTACTACTTCGTCTTCATTCTAGCTGCGCTTCTCTATCAAACCCTCACCTCTGAAATGTATTTCAAATGCACTACCTCATCTTGTTCCCCTGTCTCTCTAACCTGCTCCCTTGTTTTCATCTTTCTTCAGAGTGGATCCATACTTAGACACTGGCATGCAGATTACATTATGGATCTGCTGGCCGATCAATGGCCGCTCTGCGTTTAAGGAGGACTGGCCCCGCTCCTTGGCCCGTCACGGCCCATCCTGGCCTTAATTAGATGACTTTTATTGTCGGCTAATGGGAGAGGCGCTACGCCGTGGAAGATGGGGAGAAGACAAAAGCAAAGCGATGCCTCACAGGTGGAGAACGAGAACGATAGACTCTCCAAATCAATTTCTCCTTTGACACGAACGGAGGCCTGCTAGATTGCCCAACAGTCCAGGTGAATACACAACAACTTGGGTGGTATTTTTCTACAAGAGTTTATCAATAATCTACCAATTGGAACTTTTCAATTTGGATTAACAGTCAGGTGTTAATGAAAGTTTGTGACAGGGGGGGAAAGTGGGAGCGCTGTGAAGACGGAGTGGTTAAGTGGTCGGGCCGTCACTCCGTATTGCATCATCAAAAGGTAAATGGAGTGTATGGCAGCCGAACAAGCGCTGCAGAGCCAGGCCGAGGCTGTGTTGTGACTCAGAAGCCGGAGAAACACAAGCGAGAGAGCTAAAAGGAAAAAACAAAGAGATGCTAACAAAGTGACAGATATAAATAGTGGAACAAAAGGCAGACAAGTAACTAACACGACCAAACAAACATATGAAGGGGCATCTGGTGGGGAGCAGAGAGTGGGTGTGATTCGGAGGGCAGCCTATGACTAAGACGAGACGATGACGAGACGGCACGGACGTCATTAAACACCAACAGTGACGAAATTAAACATGCAATATCGTTGACCAAAAAGACGAGACTAAAAATAAGGTTTCAAAAATAAAAACATCAACAAAATCTTTATTTTTGTCTCCTTCCACCTTCTCTTCCCCTCTCTCTGTCACGCTCTAAAACACACACACAACGGTGGCAGCGCTCAGTCCGTCTCGGTCCTTCTTTTCTCAGACCTCAGTTTCAAAATGACAACTGTGCTACTGTAATGCATTAGGGTGGCGGTTTTCGGGCCGGGTTCGGGTGGTTGATTAGCGCATATTTTTGCATGTTCGGCGGGTGGGTTGTCTCTCATAACGGGCCGGTGAGTGTGACTGAACCGCGCCTAATCCCTAATGAGCACAGTCAATGTTCAATATAATCTGACTATAGAAGGACATTTGACACAGGACAAAGACTAAAGCCATTGAACACAAAGTCTGGAGACTTTTACTGGGAAAGTAGCTGCATGTCTGCGACACTACACGCAGCATCGTAGCTGCTAAGTTAACGCTCCCGGACGGTGAACTGGAGACTCCCGTCAACCAATATCTGTTGTGCTCCTGCAGCTGGTACACCGCTGCATGAGAGGCACAAATCTTGTTGGCTAAAGGTTATAATCGGTTAACGAGGGTCGGTTATCAGTTAAGAACATTTTTCGAAATGAGCATCCCTACTTCTTGCTAATGTTGTTCATTCATTAGCCCTGTGTGGGACTAGCGCTATCCATCGCACCCGCGCAATTAATTCAGTTTTGTCTTGTACTGCGATTTTTCGCAACAAATAGAATAATTAAATGCATCAGACACAGTGTGCAAGGTTTCTGTGCGTTTTTTTAATTAGACGACAGATTACAAAAACACATACGAAAAATGTATGTGTAAAGACCTTTACACTAAATTTAAAAAATAGCTGACAAAATTAAGAGAGAAAATAGTCAAAAAAAATTGGACTAAAAGTTGACTAAACTGTAATGACTTTTCAGCAACTAACATTGGACTAAAACTATGAAGAAAAAAAATTACTAAAATGTGTCTAAAACTAATCAGCATTTTTGTTTTAAAGGTCCCATATTGTAAAAAGTGACATTTTCATGGCTTTTATATTATAAAGCACGTTTAAGTTCTATATAAATACTGTGAAAGTATCGAAACGCTGAATCCACAGAGAAATACACACAGCCCGTATTCAGAAACTGAGCTTTTGAAACAAGTCATCAGGATTTCTGTCCATTTGTGATGTCACAATATTTAGACGATTTCAAAGTTTTAAACGTAAACATTCTAAATGGGTTCCAGTTTATTTCCTGTTGCAGTGAATGTGAATGACATCATCTGACAGGAAGTAAACATGGACCCAAGCTGTTTCCTAACAACGCAATTCGGTTACAATTCCATTGAAATGCACTAAAACTGAGCATTTCACACAGAGGGTAACGTTTTTACGTTTTTTTTAAACATTAAAGTAGGTAAACATGTTCTAGTAAAAACCCAAAATACAAGTAAGAACCTGAAAATGAGCATGATATGGGACCTTTAAGACTTAGGCTAAATCTAAAATAGCTGCTAAAATGAACACTAGCCTATACAGACTATCACGCAAAAAGACTTCAATCAATGAAGAATCTCAAAAACACAACGAGACAGAGACGTACAGTAGAAAGAGAGGAGAGAGAAAGAGAATGGCAAAGAAATGATGTCTGAGAAAGAGACAACACACAACATGGAGAAGAGAATAGACAGAGAAGACTTGTTTAGAGGGTAAATTAAGCAGCTGCAAACAGGTCAAAGTCTTAATCAGGTTCCCAATCAATGAACTGGCTCACATCCTCAGATACTGGCTGTCACTCAAACTCACGAGGCTTAACACAAACACGATGTGATGAACATTTTGTGAATGAAAACGTAGTGTGCATGAATAACAAGTTCATCTCTACAGACTTTGGCTCTGGGTTTGGCTGCAGGGCATAAGTCTATATTGGCCTCTTTTTTTTTGCTGCAAGCTGATCTAAGCCACTTTCTCACCTACTGCGCTCCTCGTTTAGTTGTACAGCTTTTAGGGGCTACTGATTAGGTCAGTGCACCATAATATGAACTATCAAGGCCCACTTCCAACAACAGCCACTGGTGAGTCCATTAAACAGACATCTGCAGTGTAGACGTTCTGCAGGACATAAATGCACACAGGCCCTTCCAGCCACTAACGACACACAGGATAATGTTGTTACTGCAGAACAAGTGTCTGCTGGTCTCATCAGCATTGTTTTCAGATGCAGCAGGCCACTCGATTCAACAGTTATCAGCTCATTGAATGTGCCTCATAGATGTGGGTCAGTAGGGGCCCGCTAGGCCTGCTGCATTGTAAAAGTGAAACTTAAAAGCAACACATTTGAATGCACAAACAAAACAGGCAACGGTTTAAGCAACAAAACCACTTGGCTAAGTTTAGGGAAAAAACTGTGTTCTGGCTTAAAATAACGACGTTTGGAAAGTGAAACTTAATGCTCGTGAACATCTGGAGTTTCACCATATCTATACTACACTGACGCCTGACCGGTGTGCGCAGCGGAGCAGCGCCAGGTGAAAACCTGCGGCCCCGCAGCGATAGCTCAACCAAAGAGGCCAGACACACAGCCATCCGACGTTAAAGATCAAAGTAAGCAAGCCATACATATTGACCGTCATCTTTTCTTGTAAAATGTGCGGTATAATCACCAGTTTATTAACCGGTGGGAAAATGTGCTCACCGTCACATCCCTGCTAACCAGCTGAGCAGCTGAGCAGTGAGTAAAAGAGCTCTAAAAACAACAACAACAACAACAACAACAACAACAACACTGTAAGCTACCTGCTCAGCACTAAACAGCAGACAGACAAAGGTAACAACTAGCTGGTGAACATAGCGGAGCATTTAGCAGCTAAAGAGCCAGATCTTTCTCTCAGGAGTTTGTGGAGGCCAAAACAGAACTAAACAGATTGTGAATATTGAACTTGAATGTGCCAGGTGGCCAGAAATATGACTCCACATGAATGCTGATGTTGCTCCTTATTTGCCCGATGTGTGCAAGGAAGTTTGCTATATCGGCTTGAAAGGTTGCTATAGTGACCATTCAAGCTGATCTGTCAGTGTTTAAAACCTGTTTACAGCATATTTACACTGCCCCAAGTGGCCAAAAAAATATAGGATCGATAGTCTCAATAATAATATTTTGACATGAGGATACACTTGAGCATTCTTTACTACAAATATTCCTAGAAAAACACTGAATTATGAATTATTAAATTCTTTTTTTCGCTTGAAATTTCACTTCTAAGTCTCTATGTGTACTGCCTGCAGCCATGTTTCTAAAGAGGGCGGTGTGTTCACCAAAGAGGCTCATGTCTCTTGGGTTTGACCTCATTCAGAGAAGAAAAAGAAAAGTGAGAAAGATGAATAGTTCAGGTGTCTGACCTATAAAAACCTTCAAATGTTACTACTTCCATGTGTAAGAAGTATTCAGACGGCATGTCTACATTGCCCATGGTGATTGTGTCTAATGGTAAAGAAATGATTGGAGAGAATTAACTTCCTGCTTTCACCGTACACTCATGAGCTCACTTACAAAGGAAGGAGGGAAAGAGAGAGGAAGAGGAGGAGGGCAATGTAATAGAGGAAGGAAATAGAGATGCAGGAGAAGAAGAGAGACAGCCGAAGAGAGAGCAAGAGAGAGCACGGCAGCATGAGAGAGTATATCTCACACTTCCTACCCCTCCACAAAAGAAGCAGAATTAGACCTATACCTCATGAAAGAGCCCAACTCTCTCTCTCTGCTTCTGCTCTCTCTCTCTCTCTCGCTCTCTGCGTCAGAAAACAAGAACACCTAACAAACAACAACACAGCGCATCAACCCGTGATGTAAGATGCCAGCCGGGCACGTTTGAAGGTTTGTTGGCTTGTGTGTTATTCAAAGCTCATCAGCGCATGGAGATGCAGGGGGGGAACAAAGCGCGTGGCGAATGCCTTGAAGATCTGACGAGAGTCTGACTCGCCCACGGAGGAAGGCAATAGAGAGGAGAAACAAATGCAGAGAGAGGTGGGAATGAAGAAAGAAAGTGGAAAATGACAGATAGAAAAGGCAGAGGAAACAAGACACGGGAGAAGATGATAACGAAGGACAAGAGAGGCTAAATGAAGAGAAAAGGAGTCACTCCACCTAGCTAAAACTAATGCAGTCTAATACAACAGCCTTGTGATAAATCCTACCTTAATGAAAGCTTGTAATGTTCATTTAGAGGTGTTAATTCAACTTCATGGTCTGAACTGTAGTTTGCAGTGCTGTTGCATTGTATTGCGTTATACTAAAAGAAGTGAACCGAAGTAGAAGTTGCAATAAAAGCAGAGAAAACCCTTTAAAACAAAACACTCATTAGCTCGGAGTAAAGAACTGCTGTGTGCCAAAAAGCAGTACAGAGAAGCACAGGAGTCCAGCCTCTCGCGTGCTTCCCACCACTTAACTTGTGGATCCTAATTGTATCTCTGCGACCGCAGTCGGTCCGGAGCGTGCGAAGGTACAGTCCACGGAGCATTGTGGTTTCCACTTAGCGGCTCTTATTTTGAATGGCTTCAAAGAAGAGCTTGATGGGCCAAAACACAGAGAAGACAAAGAAACTGTACTGTGTGTGGGATGTATGGAGAAGCTAACATCACAGGGGAAGCATGCAGAAATGCACATCCAGTAGAACCGGAGCCACTTAAAAAGCTGCCACGACAGCGCGGGGTCAATTCCCATCGCTTGCTGTTTGTACACTTTCCCTCCGATTATCAACAAAAGTCATGAAGAGAAGGAGTGTGCTGCAAAATTGCTTCTTAAAAAAACGCTGATTGTTTTCTCTATGCTGGAAAACCTCCATAAGAACAACTCCCAGTAGGTGATTGAAAACACCATCAGGGACCCATTCTATGGAAACTTTTACAATGAGGGAAAAACCAGGGTCCTAAAACATTGTTGGGGTTCATTCATGAACATCCTGAAAAATACCCAAATGAAGGATTCCCTGACATAAAAACAACAAAGCATTGACTAAAGTAAGTTATGCAACTATGCACACAATCACAGAAGAAATTGGTTTTAAAGGGGATATATCATGAAAAACTCACTTTGTCAGTGCTTGTGCTCATACATTTGGGTATCTAGAGTGCCTGCCATCCTACAAACTGTGAAATAAGACAACCCTGTCAGTTTTTTTTGTGGGCTGCCTGGATCAGAAAACATGTGATTCAACAAGCCGTTCAGATTTGGCTCCCCTTCAAGGCCCATTAGAATCTATCACCCACGGCCTGAGAACTACCTTTGCAAAGGTGCACCATATTATCTCACAAGCCTATAGGAGCAGACTTTTTCAGGAGGGGGTCTTAAAGAGACAGGAGCGCTAAAACGGAGCGTTTCAAACAGAGGGTGAATAAAGGTATATTCAAACGGACAGTATGAGAAAAATAATGTGTTTTTTGGCTGGACCGCAGAGGGCCAGCACTACAAACGCAAAAGTCTGTCACTAAGTGACTGAGTGACTGACTGAGTGATGAAGTTACAGGATTGGTCGGCCGACTGTTGGAGTTTCCTCATTGGCCGTTGCTCTTTCAAAATGAAAAGATGGAGAACAGGTAACATTTACTAGTCAGTTTATTATTTCATTTTATACAAGGTGAAATACAGTATGCAAGGTTAAAAGTATTTCAGGTTTTTATTAAAGCATGTGTATCAAAAGCATTCATCATATAAGTGGTGTGTAACAATATACATATGTCACGAAAGTTTATCAGTGTTGAGATTCTCCCGCTGTCATCACTGACGTTGTTGTTGCCGTATTTATTCCTAGATGGAGTGTTAATGGAGCAGCTACAATGTTAGCTAAATCACAGAACAGTCTGTTTACTTTGGGTTCATACCGCAGTAGCGACGTGTGGCTGCTAGATAATCAGATCAATGGCGCTGTATGTGAATACAGCTCGCCGCCTACGAACATAAACAATAGCACATGCACAACAACAGCAAGATGTAATGATACATTGGACCGCTGACACGCTCCCCAGAAAACATGAACACAGAACTGTTCTCCAGCTTTTCATTTTGAAAGAGCAACGACCAATGAGGAAACTCCAACAGTCGGCCGACCAATCCTGTAACTTCATCACTCAGTCAGTGACAGACTTTTGCGTTTGTAGGGCTGGCCCTCTGCGGTCCAGCCAAAAATGTACTATTGGGGTGTTATTTTCTACGCTGGTCATACTATGGTTACGAAGAGTTGTTAGGAATTTGAACTGTATTAAAATCCTCCATGAAATGATGATTCTCCAGCAGTCTTTGTGTGCTTTGTATCTAACAGAGTATGTTTCTACTGTGGAAAGAATAAAGTGTGAGATTAAAGTAAATGTGGCACAGCAGAAACGCTCACAGCAGGAGGGCTCTGCAGACGACGCCTAGAGGTCACGCTCTCTCTCTCTCTCTCTCTCACACACATAAGCTGCGTTCCATTCCACAGTGAGCGTACATAAGCAGTGCTCCTTGTTCAGGGACTGTCGGTTTAGAGAACTTCCCTCCACAAAATTCTTCCGAGCGTAACACCCTGCAACGACTCCAATGCAGACATCGCCTCCTCCGTGCGTTACCCTGGTAACTTAAACACCTCAGATACCTGTCGCCTCTACTGTAGAAGTTTTACACTACTGAAATAAAATATTAAATATATATTGAAAATAACTAAATTTGGTGGATTAACAGTTAAATATCAATGACACAATACTCAGCAAACAGGAAATGAATAACTGTTTTTTGTTTCCATTTTCATTATTTATCATTGTTGTAGGTCTATGGTACGACGATACGACGAGTATTAGGGCCACTTTGTTGTATTTTCTTTTTTTCTCGTAAAGTTATGACTTTATTCTCATGATATTATGACTTGTTCTCGTAAAGTTAAGACTTTTTGCTCGTAATATTATGACTTTATTCTCGTAATATTACGATTTTATTTCTTGTAAAGTTATGACTTTATTCTCGTAATATTTCGACTTTTTTCTCGTAATATTCTGACTTTATTCTGTAAATCTCAGATGTTTTTTCCCTCAATGTGGCCCTAATACTCCGTAGTACATTGTCTCTTTGGCCCTCACTGCATTAGACTTGTATACTATATACTTAGACTATAAACTGTTACCTTCATCACAATGATCACATGTTTTGTGGCTCCAGACAGATTTTTTGTATTATTTTTTGTCTAAAATGTCTCTTTTGACAGTAAAGGTTGCTGACCCCTGGTCTAGTTGATCGGAACGCAGCTATACTGTGCACACAAACATACAAGTACCCAAAATGCTTTGATGAACGGAACTCCGGAACACATTTCAACACAAACTGAGAGAAGAAGTGTCAAAATGAAAAAAGAGCAGATAGACAGAAGAAAAGAGGGAGGAGGGGGTGTCTCTTGAGACCCAGGGTTGAGTACCTGTGACCTGTGGTGATGAACCGGCGAGTGAACCTCGAGTCTCGCCGGCTACAAAAGGTGCCACTCTGCACTGTGGAGAGCGCCACTTGCAGCAGCAGTAGACGCCAGGCAGCAAAAAGAGATGACTGATCCCCACATCAATAGCATATCACACAAAAGATTAGGGACTTTTTTAAGCAAAAGGGAGAAGGAGAGGGAGAGTTGGCACTTACCAATGTACTCAAAGACGTAGACGACGAAGAACGGCGTGACCAGGTCGTTGATGCCTTGCACGTAGCCGCTGGCTGGATGGCGGATGGCCCAGATAAAAAGGATCCGCTCAAAAATCTTACACACAAACATACACACAGAGACATGGTGTCAGAACAGTAGACAAAACACACAGAAACACATACAGAAACTAAGCTAAAATCAGTAGAAAACTACGGTAACAATCGGTCAATTTGTCAAATTTTCTCTTGTTGAACTACTCAATTAATTGATTAATCATTTCCCTCCCTTCACAAATGATATGTTAATAATAAAGCATGTTCGCTGACACTAAGTGGTTATTCCCCGACAGCCAAATATTAGGCTAGTTAGAACGACAAGTTGTAATCATAGACGAGTACATTTTAGAAAGTGAGCGAGGTGTGTGAAGGTAGTAGTAGGAATAAGAACAATTTGAGGCATGCCAAGCTGGTGAGGAGGAAAGCAGCTGAATGGGCACAACCTTGCTCGCTGTGGGAGTGGAGTGCTACAGATGTTGGATATCGATTTTTAAAGCTGATATCCATTTAGTTGAAACTGCGATTCTTCTAGAGCCATCATTGCATTCTAGCTGATCACAGGCAAAGAATTTATGTGGTATTCATCTCTTTTTTTGTGGATGTGTTAGAAAAACAACAATAAAGGCACCTTGTGGAATTTTTGTACTAATATCACTATAGGGTAATGTTCTTACGAGTGGGTCCCTGTGTGTCTTTGTACTGGGCAGGCGCATGAGGATGCACATGGACTTGCAGTAATGCACAAAATAGTGTAGCAATGCGCCAAAAAAGACAAGTAAGAAAAAGACTACGAGCTAGGAAATATGAGTTATACAATGCAGGATTCAAAATATTGTTAAACTAGAATTACCACCTCACGGTTGTACGCCTCCGCCAACAAGTCAAGTTGTTGTTTACATCCATGTCCATCCAAAATATAGTCACTTCATCATTTTTCATCATTTAAAAAAAAAAAATTAGACCTGTCTCCTAAAAATGACGTTCCGATACAACTAAATTGCATTCTCAATTACATTTGGAAGGCAACGTGTTTTGTCTAGGATTACGTCCGTCTTTGACGTATCACACATGCCTTTGTAAGTCTTTGCAAGTGACGTATTACAACGAGCGATGCGCAGAGCAGGTGAAGTAATATATCGAGGGACCGTGAACGTTAAAGTTAGTTACGTTAAAGAAAAACGTTATTGAATAATAACGGGTCTAACAAGCCACAAAGTCCACTGCTGGTAGGTGGGAGGGGAGGTGGACGAGGGGAGGTGGACGGAGGGGAGGTGGACGGAGTCCAACAAACACAGAATTTTCCCCCAGGAGACCGCTGCTCGTGTCCCGTGTGAAACAGTCATTTGCGTTTTCGTTTAGTTGTGTTTTTTTTACCATGTCCAACTAATTTTTGTTTTGTTTCCTTTAATTTACAATGTGAATCACATGTTTAAAACTGTTAAAAACTGCGAAAGTAATCAGGAAGTAAATATGTCTTCCTTAAAAGGTATTTTGGTTATGTAGTTTAGTTGTATGGGAACGTCATTTTGTGGGAGACAGGTTGAAAAACATGCTTTACAAATGTTTTATGAGGAAGGAAATACATTTTAATTGCTTGTTAGACCTCAAGGATAGAGTGCTTTGCGTGAGAAACACTGAGCGTACACGTAACCTTAGCTTGTTTACAAGAAAACTCTACAGGGCGCCTTTAATGGCATATGTTCTAATAACAGCTCTGAACCCTGAGAGCTTTTAATATTGACTTTCAATAAGAAAATGCATCAGAAAACACTTAATTAAAGATGATATCACTTGAGGTAAATGTCACATAATTGCTAGTAATGATTCTAGTTTAAACCCTGCGTGTGTTGTATGCGTCATTTTGTGTGTGTGTGTGTGTGTGTGTGTGTGTGTGTGTGTGTAGCCTGTTTTATTCCACCACAACCCTCCTTGTGGTTACTGAATCCCATCTTTTTTTTATCCTGGTATTTATTGTCTGTTGTTTTGCAGGTTATGAACGTTTGTCCAGATTAAAAACTACAAAAGCAGAATCTGGATTTTGGGCTTCATGGAAACAGACCATCCCAGTCTAAATTTAAAAAGAACCATCTCTTTGCCTCTCTCTCTCTCTCTCTCTCTCACCTCAGTCATCGCTTGCTCAGCTGCATTTTTTTTGTGCACAAAAAACCCCCTCATCTCTTTGAACTTTGTTCTCTGCTTTGGTGTTGGTCTCCTCCCTCAGTTTGTCTCTGTCTCCCCTCTGAGTCCGTCTCCTCCTCCATCTCCCTCTCTCTCTCACACTCACTGATTCTCAATATTTTTTTTTTGCAAGGCGAACACTTCCATCTTCGTTATGGGCGGCTGTTTAATGCTGCTAGCCGTGGTGAATTAGACGAGGCCGGCTTGATGGGGTTTTTTTGGAGCTCAAATGGATTTTCCCCCAAAAAGTACACACACACCTTGCCGTACCACACCCATCAAGCATATTTTTCTGGGGATATATGTCATGTTTCTGTCACTTTCTAAATAACCTCATAGCTCATTGTTTTATTGAGAGACAAAAAAAACATGGCAACGTTTTTAAGAAGCTGTGCGTGCAAAGATTTTTATTCTAAGTCTGTAATCAATGTTAAGATAACCGGAGGGATTTTTAGGATGCAACACTCTCTGGCTTTTCTCCTCAAACCCCTGTTACCTGCCTCCACACCTCACACCTCCTCGTTCCTTATCAAAGCCCCATCTATCAAACAGGGAGAGGTGCTGCTGCTTGCAGGGGGAGTCTGGGTAATGGGACTCTCTTTTTGTGCAACCTCAAAAGCCGACATGCATATTTCACATCGGCACCTTCGCGCTTTGAGTGAACCCCCTGCACGTGCACATGACTCTACCCACACACTGTTTACTATGAGCAAAGGATGTTTGTATGTGGAAACGCTTCAAACGGCAAACCGAACAACACTTTCCTGAGTTTAAACAGAGTTCACTCGGTCCTCAGCAGGCAGCGAGCTACGTTCTTGCAAATTATGTTAATCTCACATTATTTCATATTCTTCTCGTGCATCTCTAAGACAGGAAATCAGCTCCCAGTGTCTCCTGTGTCATAGCGGCTACGGCTCCATCAAATTAGTTCCAGACCCCCGAGGACCCTGATAAGGGTGATCTCTTGAGGAAAGGGAGGAAATTGACACAACAAAATGGAGCGGAGTCAAAGAACTCTTCGCTGACATCTGACACGTAAAGTGAAAAAGAAACTTAAGGAGGGGTAAGAGCATAGACTGTATATGGAGATGGACGACGCATCTCTACTTCCTCCCGCTGTACAGAAGTGTAGCTAAAATATCCCGGATACGGGACATGCCATCTTGAGATTTAGACGTCATTTGGAGCCATAGTCTGCGAAGTAGTGATCGGGGGGGCTGGAGCTGTGGTATCGAGAATCAAATTACAAGCCGAGCACGGCCGCAGCTTGCTAGCGTGAGCCACCTAGCTGCTACGTTAGCACCGCGGTAGCTGTCTGGCTAGAAAGACACAACAACTAACTATAATATCTCTATAACTACATTTATGATCAAATTGACACATGTTCTATTACAAAGACTTGTGACGGTTATGGAAAGTTAAAGTAACGTTTCCTCTCTCGTACAATTCCCGAGCATCCGGCTCCCAGACTACTTCACTCAGAGCAGCTGTCAATCAGAAAACTTAACACTTGATCATACATCAGCATGATAAGAACTACATAAAATGACAGAAACTTTCTTTGGGAAAAATTCATTTGACGTGTTCTTTGACTTTTTAGTTTTGGCTCATGTCCCATTTATGACCTATACTGCAGCCAGGCACCAGGGGGCGATCCAGATATTTTAGCTTCACTTTGGGGAGCTGTCATGTCGCCCATCTTTATATACAGTCTATGTGTTAGGGGCTTAAAAGATGATCCCACTGTCGTCATCATCATGGGCTCAGTCGCTCAAATATCCTATGTATTCACACACTAAACTGCTCTCTATGCACTCCTTCTGATTTATCCATTGAAAAAGCATCAGTGAAACTCTTAAAATGAAAAAACAAGATTTCCTAATATGGCAGACACTGATACAGTAAATCCAGCTCTTTCAGCCTCTAATCACAATTTGGAAGCAAAACGAGATGTTTTCTTTGCACGTCGGGAACTTGTAATTGCCGATTATCAACATCTCTTGAAGACGGCGTTGTTCTCCAGAACAAGAAAAACGCAAACACTTAGATACCACTTAGGAAACCACTGCAGAAATTGCTTCAATATCCCTCTCTCCCCCAAAATGGAACAGACTGTTGACTGCTTTCCATCTCGACTAAATCTCTCCGAGCCTCTTGGGTAAGGTGGGGGGGCGTGGAGACAAACAAGTGAATGAAATGAAGCGGAGGTGATTTTCAGGTGGCACCGCAGCAAGCATAAGCATATAAAAAAAAGTGGGCCTTTGGAGTCTGTTGCATACCAAAATATATGAGGTGAACGCTGCTGGAATATATTGGTGGCTTTTATTTTGCACTCAAAGAGGGGAGAGTTGGTGTGTGGGGATGAGAGGGAGAAAGGAGGTAAATACAGAGGACATGTACAGTAGTAATACGTGCTATACATCCCCCCTTGTCTGATCGTATTTCCCTCCTCACCTTCCGGCGCTGTATCCCGTACAAGACGGGGGTTAACTGAAGGTGGCGTAGCCTGGGGCACTGTGTGTATGAATTAATGTGCTTGCACTGTACATGAGGCTGTGCACTGATGAATGATAGTATGTCGTCCCTTTGTTCCACATGTGTACTAGGGGTGGGAAAAAAAATAGATTCACCTATGTATCGCAAGTTTTTTTTTAAGATTTTGAAATCAATTTTTTAATGCCAGAATTTGCTTCATTTGAGTCTATGCGTATTGTTGTAGTCTGAGTAATGGGATGTCATATCCGTTCCGTATCCGTCAACCAAAACAAACGGTAGCCGGCCTGCCGTAGCGAGCAGAAACCGGCAGATACGACAGAGCAGAAAACAGCGGAGGGCCTGCGTGGATACGACCTGCACCCTCCCATGTTAAATCCAGCGTTGTAAACACTACACATCCAGTAAAGGATGGAAACACTTTGGGTTTCACACATTGACAGGAAAAGCAGAGCTAGACAGAGCAGAGCTAAAGCCTCATGCTAACTCTGTCAGTCAAGCCAGCCGCCACTCATCTCCGTGGTCAAATGGGCCGACGCTACGACTGTAGAGCACCCAGATACTGACATTTGTGTTCTCTGCATTCAAACGGCCCCAATGGAGCTGACCATGGATGGATAAAGAGAGCGGAGCTGACGGGAGAGGTAGCGACGGACTTGGAGAAGTTAGAGGAAGTAGACACGTGTGACTACCTCTGGTTTTCCAAATAAGGTGTTAACAAAGGGAACTGTATATACAAAATACATCTATGGAAATAAGATTGATTGGAGTAAACTAACCAGAAGTTAAAAACATTACATGTCCCTGATAAATTAAAAAGAAAATACCACTAATTTGTGAGGGAAATGTCTTTAGTCTTTGATTTTTTTAATTTTCATAAATAATGCGTCGTTAACTGGTTTATTTGACTTCATGACATCTCTGACTACATACGTGCTGAAAATCAACATTTTTACTGGATTAATTTATATATTTTCCAAAGTTAAAGTCCCTAGAAGTGTATGACTCAACTTTTTCCCCATGGTTGAAATCGTGATATCGAATGGCAATACTTAAAAATCGAGTATCGTGATAGTATTGAATCTAGGTGTATCGTCCCAGCCCTAATGTAAACACATGCATACGTGATTGTGAATTCCTTCAGGTGTGTATACAGTATGTGTGTTGTTCACACCTATGTGTAGGTGTATATAGAGAGAGCAGTCCAGAGCCCTCGACACCTCATTAGCCAGCGCCTCATTATGGGATTTTTCTATCTGCTTCTCAGGCCAGTGGTTTTACAGTATGTATGACAGAGCCTCCTAGAAGCACTGTAATAATAATAATAAGACAAACGTAACCTCATATAAATGAAGGGAATCAAGTTAATTCCCGTGTTAAGTTGCATTGGGAGGCTGCACTGATGGTCCCTCAGGCCCGGCTGAACCAAACTTCTTCTCACACCGCTGCAGAAACAAAAGTGACTCGCATTTATGCCGCATTTACATTTTAAGTCTTTAAGTAACGCTGTTATCCGAAGCAGCTTACCATGATTTAATAGTTAAGGATTCTGGTAATGTGCGCCTTGCCGTATGTTTTCCTAATGTGCCCTAACTACCTCTGATAGTTATTGTTTTATCTGCTTAAGAGGGTTTTAAGATAATTAGTTCTTATATCCCCTAAAAACACCCGACTGGAACAAGAAATGCTTTGTTTTGTAACGCTGACAAAGCGGAGCAAAGACAGCGCTAACCATGCAGAGTTTGTGTATCTGATCACATGCATGACTGCAGGTATTAAAGAATTCTTCTATATGTAATCTTTTACAGTGCGTGTGTGTGTGTGTGTGTGTGCAACCATGCCAGACCATGCAGTGTGCTGAAGCAAGGGTTTTCCCGTTTTAAACTCCTAGGCAGGCACTTTATTTAATTCTGAATTTTCAGCACTAACCTTTTGAATCAATTTAATGTGAGGCCGTCAATCGATTCAAATATTTAATCACGATTAATCGCAAATTAATCACACATTTTTTTATCTGTTCAAAATGCACATTAAAGTGGCAGCAGGCAGTATATTTTTGGCATCATTGGGCATAAATCCTATAATAACCTTTCAGCATATTATAATTCAAGTGTTCTGAGAGAAAACTAGACTTCTGCTCCTCCTCATGGCTCTGTTTTCAGGCTTTAGAACATCTAGCCTGTGACGGGAGACTTTGACCAATCACAGGTCATTTCATTGAGAGAGCGTTCCTATTGGCTGTGCTCTGGTCATGTGTTATGTAAATGTATGTATATATTTATTATTATAAATCAATGATCAACACAAATCAATGACAGATATTGATCCAGAAACCCTCACAGGTACTGCATTTAGCATAAAACAATATGCTCCAATCATAACATGGCAAACTGCAGCCCAACAGGCAACAACAGCTGTCAGTGTGTCAGTGTGCTGACTTGACTATGACTTGCCCCAAACTGCATGTGATGATCAGAAAGTGGGCATGTCTGTAAAGGGGAGACTCGTGGGTACCCATAGAACCCATTTACATTCACTGATCTGGAGGTCAGAGGTCAAGGGACCCCTTTGAAAATGGCCATGCCAGTTTTTCTTAATCAAAATTTAGCACAAGTGTTGAGTGTTATTTGACTTTGACAGCCCTAATTTAATGTAATCCAAGCTATTATGATATCTTATTCATCATTGATCATCATTATTGCCCCACAATATCAGTGCCACTGATGATGTTACCTCCCATATCTGCCTAAAAGCATTGGGGGGAAAACCCTGCTAGGTGAGGTGGTGTGTGTGCAGCAGGGGGTAGGGGAAGGGGGTCTCACCTCTTGGACAGAAGCTTGTTGAAAGAGAGGAATAAGAGGATTAGTTCTCGGTATGTCAATGTGAATCTGCAGAGAGAGAAAGAGAGAAAAAAAAGACAAACACTGAAGCAACGGGCAGGTTAGCACAGATCTGGGCATCACAGACAGAGAGGGACAGAGAGAGCAACAGTTAGTGGATTGGTGTCCTTGATTGAAGGCAGGCGGGGGTTTCGCTGGTCTGAAATGGATAGCAGCGGTGGTCTTGAATGCAAGTGTGCATATGTTGATATATCTCTGTGATACTATGTGCTTGACAGTACATGTGTGTGTGTTTTTGTCTCTGTGTGTTGGACCACATTTACACCATTTCAGAGTGTCTGCCCCGCCAGATGAGCGATACGACAGGCAGACAGATTCGTCAGAAGGGAGCCAGACGGATGCAGGACGGCGGCTGGAGCCGAGCCAGCTGAAATAGTCCAGACCGGACCGTTTGTGAGAGTGTGTGGCTGGTTTGCTGACAGGACTGAGGGGATTGAGCTGTATTCACAGTCCTGTCTGCTCTGTCCACCTTACCTCTGTCACCTTTGGCTGCAGCACCAAAGACTCAGGACTCATCCTGGGAATGTCTATGTGGATCTGACAGCAACATCGGAGAGAAAAGGTGTTAGACACACAGACACACAGACACACAGACACACACACAGACACACAGACACAGACACAGACACAGACACACACACACACACACACACACACACACACACACACACACACACACACACACAGCACCAATGTAGAAGTCCCCCTCAGGTCCTCAATATTCTACATTTAACATGTTTTTAGCCAGGTGGAAGATCTCCCGAGATGTTCATAGGACTGGGTCATATTCTCATGACTGTGGCCCTTCTTACCAAAATATATAGCCTAGGCCAGGGGTCAGCAACCTTTACTATCAAAAGAGACATTTTAGGCAAAGAAAAAAAAATCTGTCTGGAGTCGCAAAACATTTGATCATTGTGATGAAGGTAACACAGTTTATAGTCTAAGTATATAGTATAGAAGTATAATGCAGTGATGGCCAAAGAGACAATGTACTACGGAGTATTAGGGCCACATTGAGGGAAAAAACATCTGAGATTTACAGAATAAAGTCATAACTTTACAAGAAGTAAAGTCGTAACTTTACAAGAAATAAAGTCCTAACTTTACAAGAAATAAAGTCGTGATATTGCGAGAATAAAGTCCTAACTTTACGAGAAAAAAAAGTTGTAATGTTACGAGAATAAAGTTATAACTTTACGAGAAATAAAGTCATAACTTTACGAGAAAAAAAAGTCATAATATTGCGAGAATAAAGCCATAACTTTACTAGAAAAAAATTATAATATTGCGAGAATAAAGTCATAACTTTAGGAGAAAAAAATGTCGTAACATTACGAGAAAAAAAGAAAATAACTACTTTATAATATTTTACTGTATTCTCATAATATTATGACTTTTTTCTCTTAAATGTATGACTTTACTTTCGGAATGTTATGACTTTATTCTCGAAATCTCAGATTTTTTTTTTTTCTCAATGTGGCTCTATGTGTGCATGCACTCTATTTATATTTGTTGTGCTCATCCCACTGAGAATCAACAACCCTCTATGCAACTTTCAGCAGCATTCTGCCCATTGTGGCCTATACGGTTTCAACTACCCCATATAAAACTGTAAGCTGCTACTGCCAGCTCACAAAATCACACCAGCTAATGCTATGTTCACACTACGAGTAACAAGAGCAACAAAACAGCCAGCATGGCCAGCTACATTGTTGCTGAATCGCCGTTGGGGTGTTGCGCTTGTTGACGCAGTTCTGCCGTTAAATACACGCTTCACTCTGTCATTGGTGCCCTGAAAAAAGTTGAGACCAGCTCAACTTTGATTTGTAGAGCATCACGCTTAGGAATGTCACAAGAACCGATACTTCAGCACCAAGTCAATGCCAAAATTCTGAAAACGTGACGGTACTCGTTTTTCTATAGTACCACAGGTACCGTAGATATGGTCAGGGCTCGAGACTAAAGGCGTCCCGTCATCCCGGGGATGATAGGAAATGTGTTTGGGACGCAGTAAACTCACCCTATTTTTTCACAAATAATGCTACATTGTGAACAACAATTCCATGTTGAAACGTTAGCTAACATTAACTAGCCTGGGAGGTGCCACTGATTTACATCATGATGCGTTCAGGCTCTATTCTGTAAAAAAGTATTGGGCGAACGTAAATTCCAAAGTTAATGATGTGTTCAAATGTGATCTTGTAAAATGTAGTTATTGGCGAGAAACCTAAATAAATCCAGTTGTTTGAAGGAGATGTTTTCACAGTTATATAAAATAGATAATAGAGAGGGAATTATGAGCTGTTTAACTTCCTAACAGAAAACAGTATGCAAACGATAATAAAGGCGTATGTTGAAGTACATGGGATTTATTGATTTACTTTTGTTTTTTATCGTGGTACCGAATTGTTATAGAGATCCGTGGAATTTCACTGGTATTGGTATCGACCACTAAATTTCTGGTATTGTGATGTCCCTAGTCACAGCCGTCAGACAGTGAGAAGTGTCAAGAGTCAGTGTGTAGCTTCATGTCACCGGCTTCCATTGAGCAGGAGTTGTAGCCTGTTGCTGTGTCGCTCGTAGTGTGAACGCAGCATCACAGTACAATCTCTGCAAAGTACAAAATGTCAATGACAAAGTACACGAGTGGCTGGTTGAAAAAGTCAAACAAATCCAGACTAAAGGATAAGTGGATGTATGTTACAGTAGACAGGTGGCAAGGAGAAGGGGTATTTCTGAAGTGTTTTTTGGTCAAAAATTGTTTGATGCGGCCTTAACAGTAGAACTCAATCAGTTGTTTCAAACACACAACTCCAGTTTATATCTTCTGATGGCCTAACAAAAAAAGCTAGATTTTTGTTTTCAACACTTTCTCTTGGGATGGAACAAAACAGCAGCAGTACTTCAAAAAGCTCGCAGTGCAAGCTGGGACTTCTACAATGGCTGCTACATCCATATGCATATGCATAAACACACACACACATACAAGCTGTTTGGGCAAGTTACCAACAACATAAACAGATATATAAAAGAGACAGATGGACAGACACAAGAAGAGACACTAACTACGGGGACAGATGGAGAGATTTACACCGGCTGATGGACTATGAGCAAACACACAGACAAACATAAGACATATAGGTACATGTAATGCATGCCTACAGCGGCTTACACATAATATATATACAAACTTCATACAAACCCACTGCCATGTGCAATTCGAGTGCCAAATCAACATATGTGCAAACACACATAATCACACACACAGAAAAAAAAATCCACTTTAAATCAGCGCTCAGCCCGTCAACACAACAACAGTGTTGGAACAAGCAGAGTTTGGCAGAAAAACAGGCACCAAGACGCGATCCAAACAGTCATCAAAACAAAGTATGCCAGCTTTCTGGCACAGTGCAGAGGAGATCAATGGGAAATTGGACGGAATATGAGAAATGTGTGTTTTTGCTATCGACAGCCCACTTTGATGTTTCTTATCGGCTCGGAATGAATGGGAAGTAGTCGAGTGTTAAAGTGAGAGAGTATATGGAGGGGTGGAGAGAGACGGATAAACAGAGAGTAAAAGGAGATATTATTTTCAAAGCCAAAGAAAAGTGTTCATTTAAGCAGCTCTGAAGCTCGGGGCTGGTTGTCTCTGCTCGGTGAACAGAGCTCGACCACACTCGCTGCATGTCAACACAGACAGACACGCAGACAACAGTCCTATGAGTACATGAGGGAGAAAGAGGAAGGGACAGAGAGAGAGAGAAAAAGCATGGAGCTGGTTCCAGTAATCCTGTCTGCAGGGCCGAATCTTGTCACACTTTCTCTCACACACACAGACACACACACAGACACACACACACACACACACACACACACACACACACACACACACACACACACACACACACACACACACACACACACACACACACACACACACAGCCATGTGTCCCGGGTCTGTGCTGAGGGAATACATTAGTGACAAGACGATGTTCTTGTAATTGAAAATGGAACCTTTTGTCACTCTGTCCTTTGAGTTCTGGGATTCAGACAGGTGTTAATAAAAGTCACATGTTAAAAAATGATTAAACACACAACGAGTAAACAGGACAATGTGTGCACGCGCATGTATACCTGTCTGTATGTGTCCTGATGGTGCTCGTCATTGCGGGAGTCGTAGTATTGCTGGATAAAGCCAAAGTATTCTTGTCTCTTCCTCTGTAGGACGCTCTCTCTTCTTTCTGCGTTAGCTGGTAGGTACCCCTAAGAGACGGTGAGAGGAGGACAAAAGAAAGAAAGGGTAAATAAAAAGGTAGCATAGAGTTGTTGCTCAACTATAATTCATACTCAGGAGCTCAGAATGATGGAAAACAATAATGACTGAACAAGAAGATGTTCTTTTTACACTTCAGCCTGTGTACAGATTAAAAGAAACAAGATAGGATATGTTAATTGGTGAGCTTTAGAGGTGCTGGCAGGTGGATTCTGACTGGCTGTGTCCCCTTGTCTCCGGGCTTTAAGCTAACCATCGCCTGTTAGCTATTTAACTGACAGAAGCCAGAGTGGTATTGATTCTCTCATCTAACTTTCAGTAAGAACTAGGGCTGCGTATCGGTTTTGAGTATGGAAATAACCCAGTACCAAGTAGTATCGAAACTTCACCAGTCTAACAATACCTGCAATCAATCATTTTTGTGCCCAGATCGTGAAAAAAATGACTACTTTTCAGAGAATATGAGCCAAGTGGAGTGAAGCGAGCGGGGAGTGTAGGCGGAAGGATTTTGGATAGAGCGCAGAGCGGTTGGAGCGTCGCCTTATCTCTCGCTCCATCCCACTCCAATTTCGCCCCGGTACCACTCACACCATGAGTTTGAAGCATGCCCGAGCGAGCCCAACCCAGAATGCATCTGTGTACTGCGAACGGCAGCTGCATAGGAATGTTTCAGACTCATGTGATCCGAAGATTTCTAATAACTCCAGAGCACTGTAAAAAATTCACAAAAATCATAAAAACATTTATCTAATGAAATGTTCTGCTTCAATCCATATTTGTTGGCGTTTAGCCTTTCAAAAATAACATGTTCACTGTGGTGGGACAGCCAGTGGGACACACACACACACAGCTTCCATTCACATGATGTGTATTGAATTAAGTACTCCATTGGTATCAGTATCATTTTAAGTGTACTGGTATTGGTACTGGTATCGTCATTTTTTAAACAATACCCTAATAAGAATGTAAATAACTCTGACTCGCACGTGCGTTAGACTCCTTGGTCCGTGTTTCAAGACGGGTCGGGTGAGTTGCCGACATCACCGCAGATCCCTGGCGCGTTTGGGGCGCACTGAGGACAGTCCGCCCGGTCAACAGTCGCACCGGGAGCAGGGGGCCCCGTCCCTCCCCAGGGGGGGGGGAGAGGGCACAGCGAGCCCTTTGTCCACGGTGCGGTGAGCGCTGTAAAGCTGCGAGCCACCTTCGCCCCGAGCCTTTCCAAGCCGACCTAGAGCCGGTCGCGGTGCACCGCCTCATGCGGGACTCCCCAGCCTGCCGTGTGTCGCTCACACCCTCCAGCTGGCTGTTAACGAGGCTCTTTTGGCACAGAGAAGTACTCGTATCGGTACTCGGTATCGGCGAGTACCCAAATGTAAGCACTTGTACACGGTCTGAAAAAAGTGGTATCGGTGCATCCCTAGTCTGAAGTCCCTAGTCTGATGTACTATTATTATTTACCAAGCCTTAAAACAGTGTACAGATACTAATGCAGGCCCAAAAACACTTTAACAAGTAACTGGTAATAGTCTAAAAGCTAATAAACCTGTCTATTTGTGACACGCATGCACAGAAGCGCTTGTGGGTTCCACATGGGACTCATTAATTCAGCTCCGTAGACATTCAGCAAGACCGTCTTCTCACTGTCTCAAACTGAATGGCATTTCATGTTGCGCGTCTCTCGTAATTATTTGTCTGCCAGTATATACTAGTTAATGAGTCTCTTGTTCTAAAGCCTCGACTTGCTTCAAGTCTGTCGGCCAAGTTCAATCCCAAACCAAACTCCACCACCTGGGACTACATACCTAGTCTGTAAAAGACACACTTCACTTTGCGGAGAAAACTTTCTGCTGCTTGACCAAATGCTCTCTGCCTCTTAGGGGAGATACCTTTCTCTGTGTGTGTGCTTCTGGGGATGTGTTTGTCAGACAGTTTACAGTATGTGAGCATGCATTTGTGAAAAGAGTGTATCCTCCTTGCGCAGTCAGGCTTATGCAATGAGGAGAAAGTCAACTCCAAACTGAACAACAAATCTAAAGTCTATTAAAAGCGAGAGCTGGGACCAGGGGCTCTGAAATATTCACACAGTTAACGTCTTCAAAACACAACTCAAACATGACTGCTGGCTCCAAAAACGTGTCCCCCCTGTGAGGGTGTCGCTGTTAAACCTACAAAAGGTCCTTTTTGTGTTTTTCCTTTACATGTTTTATATTGCCTTATGTGCAAGTGCATTTGTTTGTTGCTGTATAATTACAATAACATTCTGGTTATTGAAGGCAAAGAGGTTATCTAATCAATTTTAACAATGGGACCAGTCTTCAGGGGCCTTATAAACTAATGGGGTATAATGTTAGTGGCTTGTGATATCTGATACTGAACCAATATTTACCACGATGTATATGTTTATGGTTGTGTGAGTTATTGAAATTTGAGCTGCAACAATTAGTCAATTTATCAGTTAGTGAGCTAACAGAAATTAATCACAACTATTTTGATAATCGATTACTAGCGTTGGGTAACTTTTTAAGATGCCAATATTCTCTGGTTCCTAAAACAGCGTTTTAGGGCTTTTGTAGGTAAAAAATAATAATAATTACAGAATTGGGCTGCCCCGGATAAGAATGAATGGATGGATGGATGGATGGATGGATGGATGGATGGATGGATGGATGGATGGATGGATGGAAGGATGGAGAGTCCGCTACAATATAATATATTTTGCACTGTGGGGCTCACGTTACCACAGTGTTTAACTGTGGAATATGTGGTGTGATGAGGTTGATGCAACCTTGCAAGGGTGAAGCGATGTTGCTATTTTTCATTACCACGGTTTTACACTCCACTATTTTTCCGAGTTTTTTTTTTCTCGTAAATTTGTGACTTTATAATCTCGCAGATTTGAAAGTATTTACTCGTAAATTTGGCACTTTTTTCATTTTTTTTATTTTCTTGGATTATTACCCCCTTTCCTGGCTCCATCATATTTTTTTTCGCCTACAATGACCTTAATAGGTTATACCTTCTAAATAAGAAAAAAAATCTGGTTTTCTTAGACTTTTATGATAATAAATGAAACATATTAGGGCTTCAGACAGTTAGTTGAACAAAACAAGACATTTGAAGATGTCACTTTGGGCTCTGGGAAATTGTGATGTGCATTTCTCACTATTCATTCACTATTTTCTGATATTTTATAAGCCAAACGATTAATCAAGAAAACAATAGGTAGATTGATCGAATTGTAAGTTGCAGAACGACTGCACCTGAAATAAATACTATTCTAAACAACAATGTAGAGCCTAATGTAAAATTGTATTTTTGGCTAAAAACAGTGATTTTAGATTTCAATTTGAGAAGAATTCCCTCTTTCTGTTTCCCTGGACAGTTTTTCTGTGCTGACTTGCAGTGACGAAATGCCATACTTAGGTCGCATGAGGACACCTGAGCCGAGGCCATTTATAAAGAAGACTTATGTGGCCGAAAGCTCTAAGGGCTGCCCCCACTTAGTCGATTAGTCCTTTAGGTCTTTGTCGATTAAGATTTCTTTAGTCGTTTAATCGTTTTTAAAGAGGACCTATTATGCTTTTGTGCTTTTCCCTTTCCTTTAGTGTGTTATGTAGTTGTTTTTGTGCAAAAATAAAGCATTTTTTTGTAATGTAAACATGTTCTAGTTGATACCCAAAATACAAGTATCCAAAATACAGGTCATGCTGAATGACTTATTTCCAAGAACCTTGTGAGCACATCTCTAGTAAACACAAGATTTAAAGTGGTGCTTTTGTGTGATTCTTTGTGGAGAAACTCGTGTGAGTGTTAGTCGACTAACAATGTCTTTGGTCGGACAGCCCCAGTCAAGACTAAACCTCCATGCTCATATTTTACAAAGACTTCCTTGTAAATGTTTTAGCAGACAAATGCTGTAGTAGTCATCATGTCCATCTCTTACATTTATTTGTCATCACTTTCAATTTAAACAGAGCATTTTTTTTTTTTCTGAGAACACATTTGGCCGCTGTTCAGTCACATCTGAGAGCAACTGTGTTTTGGACTAGCTTTAGTGGAATCGCCATCAAACTAAACTGCACCAACAAAGACAGTCTGCACATCAGACTCGACGGGAAAACACAAAAGGCCTTAAAAGGCTGATAGTGACTGTGTGTGTGTCCTATATATGTGTGTGTGTTTGTTATCTAAGTGCATCTTTGTCTTTGTTGTGACTCTGCCGTTTGTTGTTTTTGGAAGCTGGCTGCCACTTTTTGGTAACACCCTAGCGAAGCATATCGAAAAAAACACACATGTACACACAAAAAGTATCAATTTAGGGCAGCTGTCTAGTGGAAAATCAATAAGAGCGGCAACAAATAAAAGTTTCTCTTTTTAGTTTTTTTAGTCCCTTTTTATTTTATCACGACAAGGCCCCCTAGAAAAGCCTGGAGAGTCTAGAGGCTTATTTGTTGCACACACAAACACACATATACACCTGGCTAACACATGAACACAAAAAAACATGTGAATTGTGAAAAATGCTCCAAACAACATGGTTCCACACACTCATATGTCTCTGTTATGACATATAAAACACACACATCCCATTTCACTAGGGATGCACCGATACCGATACCAGTAACGGGTCCGATACTGTGCTCATGTACTCATACTCGTACTTGCAAAACAGCTCCGATACAACAGCAACCGATACCACTTTACGGTGGTGTGCCCGACCCCGCTGGGCTGGGATCGCCACCTCAGCCGGCGCGCACCGGCCCTCACTTTCATTGCGCCACAGGGTTTTGCTTGCACCCTCTGACTCACGCGTGCGTTAGACTCCTTGGTCCGTGTTTCAAGACGGGTCGGGTGGGTTGCCGACATCGCCGCAGACCCCTGGCACCTTTTACATGGGCCGAGCCCCGATCTGGCGGCACGACGCGGTCGAGGTGCACTGAGAACAGTCCGCCCCGGTTGACTGTCGCACCGGGAGCAGGGGGCCCTCCCCGACAGGGAGAGGGGGCACAGCGAGCCCTTTGTCCACGGTGCGGCGAGGTCCGGGCGGGGAGCGCTGTAAAGCTGCGGGCGTGAGCGACCTTCGCCCCGATGCGGGACTCCCCAGCCTGCCGTGTGTCGCTCACACCCTCCAGCTGGCTGTTAACGAGGGTCTTTTAGCACAGACAAGTACTCGTATCGGTACTCGGTAGTGGCGAGTACCCAAATGTAAGTACTTGTACTTGGTATCGGTGCATCCCTACATTTCACATTTCCTGCCAGCCCTTCTATCTTTTCCACCTTCAAACACCCAGTCATTCAAAGTACTTCTCATTCTCTTTTTCTGCTGAAAAACTAAAATGTGCATCTTTTCACGACCAAAACACTGCGAACGAGGCAGACTCCTTACTCATCCTCGCCTCGTGTCCTATCTACCCGACCGCTGCCAGTCAGCCAGACGGTCACATTTCGTGCCTGCAGAAATCAGGCTAAGCACTGACTGGGACTTTTTCACGGCCCGGTTTCTGCCAAAAACGTCCACGCGTCACATGTTGAAACTGTTCCATGTGCAAATACACATGAGTACACACACACAAACCACAACCAACAGGCCAGCTACAAAACATTGGGCTCCGGTGTGATGTGCTCTCTGCCAAATGAGGGAGAGGAGAGCATGTGTGTGTTGAAGGTTAATGGACAGCTTAGTGGAGGTCAATCACACCGCAGCTGCATTACTACTCGATGGGACACACACTCACACGGGGGATTTGAAGACTATAAAGAGGACACAAGCTGTGTCATACGCTATGCTGGGATTTGATTTTATTACAGCTCTCTATCACTAACGATAGGATATCGGAAAATTGGAATATTTCAATGTGCCCACATGTTAATATAGGTCTGCGGTTTCCCAGATTACCAAGGCTATACATTTTTAATATTAAATATTTTTGAACATAATTGTGCGTGTTTAACCTCTTCCACTCCTTGAGGGCGCCCCCCGGCCGACTATAATGTCTTTCAGAGGCTGTGGCGGGCTCAGTTTTAGACCTGGAGTGAACGTGATCAGATGAAACTAGAAAACCTGAGGAATGCATTGGTACCAACCATGTCGGGAAGGAGGCTAAATAACGCTTCAAAGTTAGGCTAAACTACGGCGAGGAAAAGCTGGCTTGGCCATTTTCAAAGGGGTCCCTTGACCTCTGACCTCCAGATATGTGATTGGTTTTATGGGTACCCACGAGTCTCCTCTTTATAAATCATGATAATGATAATCACATGCAGTTTGGGGCAGTATAAATGTGTTATTTTCGCCTCTTCTAAAAATGCTGTATTTGAATATTTCTGCATACTGGGGTCCCTAAACAGTGTTGAATCACATAAATTGGGTGACTGTAAAGCTGAGACTCTTGTGGATCCAATGAGCCCAACTGTATTCATGTGTGATGATGTTAGTCCCCATAGGAGACATTTCATTGTAGTGAAACCTTTTTTGAAAAACTAGAGACCTAGAGCATTCATTGAAAACTAGAGACCTAGAGCATTCAGAGGATGCATGGCTTTCCTAGATAGATTGACAATAAGCGGGTTTCTGAGCAGTTACCAGAACAGAGGTGCTCGCCATCCAATCGCCAAAAAAAATGCAATACTTGCAGAAATCTCCAAATGTCAAACATTTTTTAAACCAAATCACAGCATGGTTTTTTCTATGGTGTTCCTCAAGGTCTTGGTGTCTTAATGTGGTATTTTGAAGGGATTATTGATCAAATTTATTAATTCTTGAGTGTTAAAAAATTGTTAAATTTAGCACCAAATCTGTGTAACAAATGGTATCAACCAAAAACATTGCTGCAAAAACTTATGAGACATACTGTGAGCATGGGAATGACCATCATATACTTTATTAGGGATGGAACGGTTCAGGTAAAACAGTTCGGGTCGTGTATGAATCGTTCGGGTCATTTGAAATAAGTTATGAGGCCGATGGTGTATTTTTGTCATGTAGAGTTAGGCTTCTGTTTATTGTCACACTAGAAATCAAGGCCTATGGAAGGAGGCTGGGACACGGTGGACATGGGTCTTGAGGTACGGGGTTTAACACATGCGCAGTGTAACTGAAGCTGTGGTCGTGCGTTGCTATTGGCTCAATTTCAGTGAGTGTAGACCAGATTTTACTGCAAATGTGTTGTACCCCAAAGATATGAAGCGTGACCCAGCCCCTTCTCAGATGGCACGGATGAAGTGCAGAGTGTGGCGGTCAGTCAGTTTAGGAAATGGCGAGTGGACAAGATAAAGCACAGTTAGAGGATCCACCAGCATCATTTGGCTCTGCTGTAATCCGTAAATCCGTGATGCTCCCACATTACGGATTTAGTGTTACCATGAAAATGACGGGAAATAAGTGGTGGATTAAACGGCGACTGTGTGTGAGTACTGTGCAACACGTCTGGTTTATGCTAGCGGAAAAAGTGTGTATGTTCCTTATGTAAGCCATACTTTTGTTAAGACAAACATTTGTTAACTTATTTTTGCCAAATAACTGAAAAGCATGTTGAAATCAGAACATGACCTCCTCGCTGTAACAGAAATGTAGCGAACCGAACCCAAAACCGTGACCCCAAAACCGCGATATGAACCGAACCGTGAATTTTGTGAACCATTCCACCCCTAGTGTCTGTTTGTGTTTAATAATGTATAAAGTCAACACTCACAGTCTCTGGCATTTTTCAGCTTGTCATAAAGTTTTTCTTTTCTTCTTTCTGTAGAACAAAAACACACCAACATTACAGCAGGAATCATCACATACTCCAGTTAGTAATAAAAGTAAACACAGTAATATCTAACCAGTCAGTCTGCTGGCCTGACTGTGTCTTTAATGTGTCATATATCATGTATTTCAGGCATAAATTGACCTGTCAGATGAGACGTTTCTTCTCCAGCTGGTTCAGTGGAGGTGGTGTTGGAGTCGGTACCGCCCCCTGAAGGTGGAGGGCAGCAGTACACCCGCTCACAGTACAGCAGGTCACAGAAGTCCACGTCTGGAGGCCACGGGCCAGGTGGACTGGTTGGAGGGACTGGGAGAGAGATGAGGGAGTTACCGTTATATGGATTATCCTGATTATGCATGTAAACAGGATTATTCAGACAGTATCTTATATGAACGTGAATGTGTTGCAGGTTACCTGTGCTGCTCCAGGCTGTAGTCTGCATAGGAACCACACTGGCATTACTAACAGACAAAAACAACAATCAGCACAAACAAACAACACGTAGTACACCAAAACGATGTTGCCATTAAGTTATTGGTAACCATGACAACCCCATAAATGTTGCAGGCAGATTTTAAAGGCCATCACTAACAAGCTAACACATACTTTAGCAACCCTCAGGATAAAAACTGGCTAATCTTCTCTCCTAGAGCGATTGTATTAATAAATCTAGTAAAACATGTGTGAACACCACCTATTACAGCTCAGACAGGATAATGTGATCATAGCTCTGCCTTCTACTATGGAGGGATGGGAGGACGTTATTGACTCCGTTGCTACAGACGGTGAAGAGATGAACAATCTGAAAAGCTCTGAGGCAGATCAGTACTTCCACAGTAACAAGGTTTTGTTTTTTACACAGATAACCGTACTGAAACTATCTGTAGTCTAATGCTGCCCTGAACTCCGTGCCATAAACTGCCTTACATTTTAAACTGTACAGAAAATAGTGAAAGTAATTGGCTGTCATTAAACAGATGCTACAATGCTGAGTCCTCCCTACACATGACATCGTAGCTGATGTTCTCCTGGCTCTGCTGTCAGTCCTTTTAAGGATCCAACGTCTCTTCTCTGCTGCTCTTTATAGCCCAACTAACGTACACTAACTATATTCTGTACACTAACCATGTTCCGTACAGATGACATTTTTCCGCCGATCGCTGAATAAATACTTCCAGATCGTGCATAACATTTATATACGTGTCATCCTCAGTTTCACCTCTTTCATTCCCGAACAAGCAAGAGACCTCCTCCGTTTGTTCCTGTGAGATTTATTTTGAGTGAGTTCGTGAGGTGCGCCCACAGCGCCCGGAGGGGAAGCTCCAGTCCCTACTGTAGCTTGACTAAAGCAGCGAAAATGTAAAAGTAAATCTGCCTGGGGTGGCACTGACAAGCGTAACGTGTACGGAACACCGTACCACAGCTCTGCAATGACATTTTAGAAAATGCCAATTTAACGTTAGTTAAATATCTGTTAAAAATAAAGCAGGATTTTGTAAAATGAAGGCGAATTACTTTTCAAAAGAAGCACCGTTGGCGGTTAACCACTATGGTTAGCCTATGGGACTAACTAGTTTACTGCTACTTCCGCTACCTCACCGGAAGTTACGGACCCAATCATTTCTACAGTAACGCCCCTGAGAATAAGGTGGATACCTTAGAATTACAGAATGTTGTGTTACTATCTGGTTGCTAGGAAACCACCAGGGTGTTACCAGGTTGTTGCCAGGCAACTGCCAGTGGTTGCTAGAATGTTACTAGTTGCTAGGGTGTTGTAATGGGACTGTATGTCGTTGTGCTACTCCAAGGTCACTAAAGAAATACTAATGGTACGGTGTTACTAGGTGGTTGTAAAGTTGTGTGGGTGTTATTTGTCAGGTGACAGTCAGTGGTTACTATGGTGTTGCCTGGTAGTTGTGAGGGTGTTATTTGTCAGGTGACAGTCAGTGGTTACTATGTGTTGCCTGGTAGTTGTGAGGGTGTTATTTGTCAGGTGACAGTCAGTGGTTACTATGGTGTTGCCTGGTAGTTGTGAGGGTGTTATTTGTCAGGTGACAGTCAGTGGGTGCTCGAATGTTACTAGGAAGTTGCTATGATGTTACCAGGTGGTTGTTAGAGGACTGCATGTCATTACTATGAGGTTACTACAGGAATACTAATGTGAATAATTTGTACGAATAAATTACACATCAAATTAAAAATTTGAACCCATCTATCTCTATGAGCCTGTCCACACTGAATATGATCGCAGTGCGATGTTTTTTTTTCCATAGCAGTTTCGATTTCTGCAAATTTGGAATGCTGATAAAAACAAGCCAATTAATAAAATAATGACTTTTGCTCACGCGATCAGTAGATTTTCTTAGACGTCAATGTCATAATTCTGTTCACACAACAATATGGGTATTGATCTCGCAAAATAGTCTACTGAGGTTTTCAAGTGAAGCTTTGAATATCTGTCATCATATTTTATGATGCCATCATCCTAAAAAATGGGAAGAAACGATTTTGTATTATTGTGGTTAAATACAGTAAATGTAATTTATGGTGCTGCTTCTTTGGCGCCACAAACAAGAAATGTGACGACATTGTAACCTTTCTACACAGACCTGCACACGTGGCGAGTAATAAAAGCAACTCATGAATCGATGATTGTGTGACGGTGCAAACTTTAATTTTCGGTGGAATGCATGGAACGCAAATATTTGTGTTTACCTTGGTGTGAAAGGTTTCAACACGAAAAATTTTCGCATTTTCATTTTATATTTTCATTTTCGTCCCCGGTGTGAAAAGGCTGGTTACTAGGATGTTACCAGGAAGTTAGTGTGTTATTGGGTGTTTCTATGTCATTGTGTGTGGATACTAACAAGGAATATTACTGGTAGGGATACTGGGTTGGTCTAATGGTAATGGTTGCTAAGTTGTTACTCTGGGGTTGCTATGACACTGTTAATGGTTGTAAGGGTGTTACTAGGTGTTTTCTAGGGGTCATTCGGTTGCTAGTCTTTTACTAAGTTGATATAAATAGTGTTTCTTATTACAATAAAAAGGTGTTTTTACCTGTTGATGTCAAAGTCTTCCTCCTTCAAGTTTAGTAGGTACAGACCGGTGATAGAGATGACGCTGCACACATACACCACAAATGTTTTGAATTAATATATAACTTTCTCAATTTAACTTATTACTAGTAAAAACAGGAAGTGACATCATGCCTCACCAGAAGGCCATGGTGGCCAGCAGGGTGAAGACGCTGGCCTGGAAGACTTTATGCCGCAGACAGTGGCTGTACTTCTGACACCAGCTGTCCTTCTGAACTCTATCCGTCTTACAGGCGTCAGGACACGCCGCCATTGACACAGCGCTGTGTTTCCTGGGCTTCCTGTTGGACAAAACACAAGAACTTTTATTCTGAAATCACTGATGAATCCAGTGGATTTTTGTTTTTTTATCAAATTACAAATATGATCCATCATTTCCACAGTTTCTAGTAATCATCTCAAAGATTTTCATTTAATTAAATGTCTGTTGAGTCACTATTTATCGCCAAATGAGGCAACACAATGATTGAGCAACCCAGTTGGCAGGAAAAATGTTGGCATTGTACGTTTCTTCATCCTTTCTTTTAAACCTGCAGTTCTTTATTCATTCATTCATTCAGTGACACACACACACACACTCACACACAGTAGCCTTCAGAGACTCAGTCGACCTTGAACTGTGATTTGCATTGATGAACTGATAACACAGTGATGCTGCTATTATGTAACACACACAACACTTTATCAGTACTTTTCCATGGTGTTGTATACTGTACATTGTAACCTGCACTGCTCTCTCTTCTTTGTCCTGCATATGAGGACTTCAATTATAAAACTAATCTTTCAGCAGTCAACAACTCTTTTGCATTTATGGTATTTTTATGATCACTAAAAGGAAGAAAAGAATGTCTGAAAGATTTGTAAAGAAATACAAGCAGTTATAATGGAGGAAAAGAGTGGAAATATTGTTCAGTTGCTGAATTATTTTGGCCTAACAATATATATACAGATGTCAAATGATTAATATTGTAATAATATGTAACCATATTATAATATTATTTAAATGAAAAGTTTAAAGACAGAACGTTAGCTGTGGTATTGAAGTAAAAAGGACCACACTATTCAGCATCTAAACTGACTGATGTTGACATTTACAGGTACATTTAACTCCTAATGTCAACTAGCGATCACCAGCTAAATGCTGCTAACATTGTTTATGTAGTTTTCTTGCTTGAAAAAGCAGTGAGGTAGGTTAGCACAGTAAGCTAATCAATAAGGTTCTGAATAATGTAAACGCTAGCACTAGCTGAGTGAGAGTTAGCTGTGATCAGTTTGGAAAGAACTGAAAGGGTTAGTTCAGATTTTTTGAAATGGGGTTGTATAAAATTAAAGTTTTTGTGAATGGAGTCTGGTGGCTTTGAAGGGAGCATAGATAACGGCTTCAGTCCCCCGTCAGAAAGGGTTGTCTGATGGCGAGCAGCAGAAAAACGTATTTTAGACACCTAAAAAAATCATTATCAGTTTAAGGTTACGCTATATTTAGAATATTTTCAACACTTTACCGCGCAATCAGACAGCCCTTTCTGATGGAGAACTGAAGCTGTTGTATCGCTGTCTTCAAAGCCACCAGACTATATTCACAAAAACAGTAATTTTACTTCTAAGAACACGGGAGTTGCTGGTCTACCGCTGCATCGACCACAAACTACAACTGAAGAACGACCTTTTGACCTTTCATCTATGATAACAAGTGACTGAATGAATGACTAGATGAATGGATGAAGTACCCGGTGGAGCGCAGGCTGCCTGTCAGACTCTTCAGCTTCGCCAGTCGGCGGTTCCACACCTCCAACTCTTTGATCCGAGTCTCCAGGTTATCGGTGAGCTTCGACAGCTGCTGCACCGCCCCCACGTTCTCCATGAAGATCTGTTCCTGGAGGAGGAAGAGGAAGAGGAGGAGGAGGAGGAGAAAGAAGAGAAGGAAGAAGACGATATAGACGGTATAATCCCATGCGGTTTGGTAGGATGTAGTTGTTCAGTGATAATTAATAAACTTTTATCTTTAACCCTTTCATCTTGTAATATGGACCGAAAGCACCAAAATATTTAGATTTTAAACCATTCAGAAGAAAATACATTAAGAACTAGAGTCAATTAAACGATTGGTTGATCATCAGTGTAACTGATTAAGTCATTTATCAGACATCTTCTGCTTCAAGCTGATTTTCTCTGTTTCATGTCATTGTACATTAAATATATTTGGGTTTCGGACTGTTGGTCAAACAAAACAAGACATGTGAAGACGTCTTTTTGGGCTCTCTTACTAATTTCTGACATTTTAAAGACTATACGATTCATTGAGGGGTGGCTGTGGCTCAGAGTGTAGAGCACGTCATCCACCAATCGGAAGGTCGGTGGTTCGGTCCTTGAGCAAGACACTTAACCCCAAATTGCTCCCGAAGGCATAGCCATCGGTGTGTGAATGAGTATTTAGATTAAATCCTGATGGGCAAGATGGCACCTTAGCAGCCTCTGCCATCAGTGTGTGAATGCTGACATGTAGTGTAAAGCACTTTGAGTGGTCGGAAGACTAGAAAAGCGCTGTATAAATACCAATTGATTCATAAAAAATAACAGATTACAACGATGAAAACAACCGTTAGTTGCGGCTTATCTAAAAAAAAAAAAAAAATCTGTTCTGTAATAACCTTTGAAAAACTAAAGTAATTTTTGTTGTTTGTTGAAGTTAAATCTTAAATGTCACAATATTAACCAACAAAACAAAAACAGAGTGTGGAGGAAGAGGAGGAGGAGGAGGAGCTTACTTTGTCCACCATGAGGAAGTTGTGAATCTTCTCTCCATCAGAACAGTTTACGTCTCCGACCTCCGTAACCGCCGACGGCAGCAGCTCCTTCACCTCCTGAGCTATTATACCTGAAACATCATGTGGTTCATTAAAACACATTCACCTGGTATCATGAATAAATCATAATGACATTATAATGAGGAGTCTGGTCACCTGTCTGATGGGTGTGGTCTATCCCCATGGTGGAGGCAAACTCTGGTTTATAATCAAACTCAACTATTCTCATCTGAGTGATTCTCTTCAGCTGCTGCTCAGAATCCACCTGACAAACAGAACCAGAAAACACGTTTCAACCTGACAAACAGAACCAGAAAACATGTTTCAACCTGACAAACACAGAACCAGAAAACATGTTTCAACCTGACAAACAGAACCAGAAAACACGTTTCAACCTGACAAACACAGAACCAGAAAACACGTTTCAACCTGACAAACAGAACCAACAGAACCAGAAAACACATTTCAACCTGACAAACAGAACCAGAAAACACGTTTCAACCTGACAACACACAGAATAACGATAAACATAGAATCAGAAAACACGTTTTAACTTGAGATGAAGAATTTGAAATTAGAGTTGTGAGTGAAATAAGTTGAATATTTTTACTCTGCCACTAGGAGGGACTAGCAGGTCTGTTTGTTTTGGAGAGGAGGAGACCTAATAAGGAGAGACATAAGGTGCATCTTATTTCCTGAATTTTTGCCTCCTCGTCTCCTCGCTCCTCCGGCTGTGACCCGAAACCAATCTCAGCGCTCCATCTTGAAGGATGTCCCAATTCCTAAAATGCATCTTGAGGAGCGAAGAGGCTTGCCGGAGGAACCATGAGCAAGGATACACCAGTGAATCCTCCAGTGTATCCTTCACGGAAGTTTTTTACCGACCGACACGCCCCCTTATTGGATATCAGTTACTGATTGGACGCTGAGCCGATTGGACTGATCTGATACATGTCAACATCGCTGGAGTTTCATACCTGAGTGAATGGAGATCACAGATTTAAAGTTTTATATTTTAGTTGTCTTCTGATTCACCATCTAGTTAAAATCTGTGTTAACTGTAGGTGTGAACAACAAACGGACCATGTTGATGGTGAAGTGATCCAGCAGCAGAAGGACCTGCAGTATCTCTGCTTCACACACCGCAGCTGAAGGAGTCTGACACTGAAAGAGCTTTATAATAGCTGACAACAAACGGACCTCAAACAACTTTCTTCAATTATTAGAAAGATTTTTCTTTTCATGATCTGTTATTTCACTCATTAACTTTTATTAAGGATCCAGTTAAAGTCAGAGAGAGAAGGAGGGTCTGTCTTTTACATCATTTACATTCAGTCACACGTGAGGCTGAATTCCTGAGCGTCAAGTTAAATCATTTCAATTTTCCCTAAAACATTCAGCCTAATACATAATTTCTAGTGTCAGAATATCAATAAATATTGACGCTAATAATGAATAAATAATATAAAGGTATTGTGCCAGTAGAGATGGTTCCTGAGCCTCTAAGCAGGACTCAGTCCACAGTAGAAATACAGACTGCAGCTGTTATTCATGTGCAGGTTTTTGTTGAACAGGTAACAGACTACAGAGAAGCTGATCCGGCTATGAGCACCTGATCCAGATGTGATCAGCTGATCCGGCTGTGATCACCTGATCCAGCTGTGATCAGCTGATCCGGCTGTGATCACCTGATCCAGCTGTGATCAGCTGATCCAGTTGTGATCAGAAACAGACGTTGCTTCACATGACGCTTCAGAGGAAAGGACTTCTCATGTCTCTAAAAACATATTTCCTCTCTTCCTCTCTCCTCGTGTCTCTTCCTCAACTCCTCCACTCGCATCTCCCGTGGGCGGGACTAAGACGCGAGCAGAGGAGTCGAGGAGAAGAATCGAGGAGAGGAGTCGAGGAGAGGAATCGAGCCGTATAGAATCAGAAATGGGAAAGGCTCATAGTAAAAACCTGCTGAACAAATCCTAACTATGAAGACAACAACTTCCATGATACCACGCTGCTTCACCATTTTACCAAACTCCCTCTGTTGTTATCGTTTTAATTGACAGACCCGTTGAAGTGATGTCATCGTCTTACCTCCTGTATGTTTTCCTTGGCGCGGCGGTCGGACGGCTGCATGACGGCGCCCATCACCTTGGCGTTCCCACACACGACTAACGCCTCGTCGGGGGAGTCGGTGTTGATGCCCACTCGGCCTTGACAGACCACGGCGTCCTGCACCGCCCCTCGCTGCCACAGGGCGTCCCCGTCCATCTCAAACTGACCGGGGTTAGAGGCCTGCGGAGGGGACGCTACAGGTTTATAAATAAGACACAGAGACGTGTTTCCTCATCGATTCATGATCATCGTGCCGTTACCCTGACGATGATCCTCTCCGACACCAGCGCTGTGAGGAGGAACGTCTCGTCTCCTCCCACTGCAGCGTACAGACCAACCACCATCTGGAAATACCTACAGACAACACACACAGTTAGCATGTAGCTCTGACTGTTCATTTATTCATTAACTCACTCTCTCACCTCTGGTCAGGGTTGGGTTTTCCTTTCTTCCTCATATTGTTGGACGTCGTCTCGCTGAAGTGCAGTCGGCCGAGCGTTACCTTGGTGATTTTACCGCTGGGCAGACTGACCCTGGAGGATCACGTTATCGTTTTTAAAATATCTGTTTCAACGTTTGAGCTTTCACAGTTTATTTAAATGTATCACAGAGAAAACACTGAAAAAGAAGTCACTCCAAGCCACTGACTGTGATGGATGGGATCAGAAGCACCTTTAAAAAGATCTGAAATGATTTTGGTTGTTAAATATGATCAAGACCAGAATTCTATCATTGTCAACTACAGTTGAGGAGATAACCGTGGAGAAAGGGAAACCAATGATCAGAATAGTCACTTCTATGACTCTTGCTCTCATTGGGCTCACTTCTATAGTGAATTAAATCAATCAATCAATCAAACTTTATTTATATAGCACCTTTTGAACTAATCAAATGCACTTCAAAGTGCTTTACAAGCGATTGACAAATAAATTGACTAATGATCAACAGTTACTCAAAGTAGTAAAATGATGACAAAACAAAATGAGTATAAATGACAAAACCACTAAAATTGTAAAACACTCCATGAAAGCCAGACTAAATAGATGGGTTTTTAGTTTACGTCTGGAAGGCTGCTGCAGCAGCTTAGAGCGTAATGGCTGAAAGCAGCATCACCAAATCGTTTTGTTCTGCTTTGTGGAACAACTAAAAGAGAAGAACCAGATGTTCTAATGAAAATAAACTATTACCATTTTTTCTTGGGACCCCCTGGAACTCCCTCAAGGACCCCTGGGGGTCGCTGGACCCCTGGTTGAGAACCACTGAACTAGGGTATATCTGAGCTAACAGCTGGCGACAGTGCGTGTAGGGATGCTCGGTCCGTTATCTACCTGACAGGGTGGAAGGGCTTCTTGCTGCGGTTGGGTTGAGACTGTTCGATGGTCACCTGGTGGCTCGGAGACTCCAGCTGCGAGGAGAGAGACAGACAGAGAAAATACTGAACGCCTCCTGCTGGTGGTGTTTCCACAATATTCTGGAGATCTCCAGATTCTCAATGTGCCGAGTCTGGAATCATTTTTAGGGATTCATCTTGTAGATGTAGATGTGTTTCATCAAGATACTGTTGATAAAGTTGGGTTTTGTTGACAGTAGAGTTTGGCCTGACAGCCCTTTCTCCCTGCTTTCAGTGTTGATGCTAAGCTAGGATAAACATGTTCTGGATCCACAACTGAAACTGATACAGATCTTCAATGTTCTGAGTTTAGTTGTTTTCAGAGGATTTTTAATTGTTTTTCTGGTAAAGTTATAGATGATTTTTATGCATTTCATTGTAAATTGTAAACTGGATTAACGTAATTTATCTTAACTCATTAATGTCTGTAATGAAGAGAGCGCACACTTCTTTATTATATTTTGCTGGTCACAGACAGAAGGTTGAAGAGTCTTGAACGTACCTTGACCCCGAACACTTTAATCAGGAAGTGGTCGACCTGCTGCGGCCCCCTGGGCGTTCTGACGTACTGTGGCTCTGCGGCCACGCCGATGTGAACAGTGACCTGGAAGTGGTTCTTCTTCTGGCAGACGAAGGCCTCGTCAGCTGCAGAGTAGTTGAAGCCTTTATCTGTGTCAACGTGGTAGGCTGGAGGAGACCTGGAGGCACAGAAGAAGAATTCATAAAACTGACTGAACTACTTGGTGTAAGATTTTACAATAAAAAGTTCTGTTTCAGCTGGTTCTGTACTCACATTGTCTGGTTGCTGCTGTCGTATAAGGTGCTCCAGTGATCCGGTCTGTAGTGCTCCCACGTCAGCAGCTGGTAGGATCCCAAACCACCGACGCTGTTCCCTACACCGTCACCTTCACTACAGGAAGCCTCGACTCCTGCTGACGGGTCCTCAGACTCAGATCTCCTCCTCTTTTTACTCTCTGGGGAGCTGAAGCAGGAGGAGACAGATTCAAAGGTCAGACCAAATAACTAGTCACTGACTGACTGAGTTACATTTTTATGCTGACAACACCAGGCTGTATGTTTTCATGACACCTGGCGACTTTTTCGTTAGCTGAAGACTAAGCTAAACTATTAGCAACATTTACTCTCCATCTCTGAAACGTTTCTCCAATATTGTAGCTCGCTAGAGCCTCGAATCACAGTTTGTCATCTCAAATGTCTGTGATATCTGGATTCTGGCACCTAACGACATAGCAAGACGACATTTTACACGTGTAACTTTAGCCCACTGCTAGTGTTAGTTAGGCTCCAGTCTTTCCTGTGTTTAGCCTCCAGCTAACACCGTGACCTCATCATGGCGTCAGCTGTAAAAGTGTCTATATGTTCACAATTTCCTGCCTGTTATCACCAGCTCCTGGAAGCCAGAATAGAAGCTGCAGTGTGAGTGTAACGTACAAATGACAAACTGACGACTCAGTAAAGACTAAAAGTCTGCTTACCAAGTGTGTAGCGTGGAAGTGGAGCCCAGCAGGTAGGTTGAAGATGGCGTGGATAAATTAGGGACCAGGCCCGGACCAGTGCAGGCCATGGCATAGCTGTTTGAGGGGGGTTGGGGCGGGGAAGGCGGCGTGGGAGGCGTGTAAACCTGCGAGCAGCTCTCTGGTCTCAGGTAGTGTGTGTGTTCAGGTGAGCGGTGTGTGTGTTGGATCAGGGGGGCAGGTGGAGCAGGTGAGGTCCCAGACTTGATGTAAGTGTTTGTGAGGCCCAAACTACGGAGCTGATCGTGGGTCAGCAGCTCGTGGTGGGCGGGGGCGGGGCCTCGATCCTTAAAGCGACAGGACGACGAGGGGGCAGGCCGTTGTGTTGGCTGGAATACCTCCTGGTTCGACCAATGGGACGGCTCGTAGTGGAGGTCTGTCAATCAGAGAGGTATATTTTAGAGTACAGTTTCACCCTATTCAACATATCGTCATACAACGGTTCGTATGATATCTTACTAAAAGTTATTCCTCCTTTTTCGTGCGTTTTCCTACGAATGTCCAGCAACATGTGACGCACATGCTCGTTACATACATACAGACTTTTCAAAATAAACTTCCATCTTCACAGGAAACTACTTGGTTAGGTTTAGGAAAAGATGGTGGATTGGGTTAAAATAACTTCAGAAGTGGCGTTACGTGACAAATAAATCAACGGTGAATTTTTCAAAACACAAACAGAGACATAAACACGGTCACTGAATGATCAATCAATTAACAACACAAATCAATGACAGATATCGTCCAGAAATCCTCACAGGTACTGCATTTAGCATAAAACATATGCTCAAATCATAAGATGGCAAACTGCAGCCCAACAGGCAACAACAGCTGTCAGTGTGTCAGTGTGCTGACTTGACTATGACTTGCCCCAAACTGCATGTGATTATCATAAAGTGGGCATGTCTGTAAAGGGGAGACTCGTGGGTACCCATAGAACCCATTTATTTATTCATTCACTGATCTGGAGGTCAGAGGTCAAGGGACCCCTTTGAAAATGGCCATGCCAGTTTATCCTCGCCAAAATTTAGCGCAAGTTTGGAGCGTTATTTCACCTCCTTCACGACAAGCTAGTATGACATGGTTGGTACCGATGGATTCATCAGGTGCTACAATATAAAAATCACAAGTTAATGCGTTAAAGAAATTAGTGGCGTTAAAACGAATTTGCACATTATTATCGCGTTAACTTTGACAGCCCTACTTTAAACGTAGTGGTTGAAGCTGTGAACAGTACCTGGTATCTGTGCAGGTGAACAGGCCTCTGAGCTCGAGTCAGGAGGAGACTCAGGGAGCATGCTGGGAAAAAAAACAAACAAACAAACGGTTAACGCATCGACAGTGTTTACTCTCCATCACATAGTGATAGAAAATTGCCTTACAAAAACAACATAAAAACATACGCCCATGAAAGACATACTGTACCTGCATTAAAACACAAACAATTCCATTAATAAATAAGATCAAGCTGCATTAAAAAGTAATGACAGGCTTTTACTTTGTTTCATTTTGTGCTGTGTAAAGTAGTTTTGGTATTTGATAAAGTGTGTTTTATATTGTTTTAATGGGATCTCCTCATTCTTTCTCTTTCTGTATTTACAACCTTCAGTCAGCTAATTATCAACTAGGTCAATGCTGTTTGTGTGTGCGTTATATAATATAACAGTATGTGTGTCCAGGAATGACGATGACCCAGTAGGTTTCCCCTGTTACTACTATACTCTGACCACCTCTTCTACAAGTTGTATCATTTTATCACACACTGTACTCTTTAATGTTGTAAAACATAACAACTTAAAACTTAATTAACAATGTGTGTGTAGGAGCTTCTGGCATTAATGTAAAAATATAAAATATAAATGTAATGTAATGTTAAGAGTGAGTCTTACAAGCTGGGGTCCATGTCGTTGCTGAGGTACTGCTCCAGGATGCTCGTGTCCACGGCGACAGAACTGTCCAACACACCACTCACATCCTGACCTGCACACACACACACACACACACACACACACACACACACACACACACACACACACACACACACACACACACACACACACACACACACACACACACACACACACACACACACACGGTAATCAATTGTTCCTGATCTTAATGAGCAGAGGAAGATAAGCTAATAGATAACAGACTGTGTGTGTCATGTTAACCCTCTGGTCTGTAATTTAAGTGTCAGGGTGAGAGTTTGTTAACCCGGGACGTTTTAAAAGTAATAATTCGTATAAAGTAGATGATATATAGATGAGAAAAAAATTCAAATATGAGTGAACATCCAATGAGAGAGCTCTGACTGTTGCTCTGGGGTTAATGGCAGGCTGAAGTCAGAGTTTTAGCTCGATTTTGGATCAACTTTAGCATAAAAGTGTCCAAATATGTTTTTTTAAATAACACTTTTTGCAGAGAGAACAATTGTAACTTCCTCAAGGACCCCTGGAACTTTATTAAGGACCAACTAAACCTCGATAAAAACCTCTGGAACCTTTTCCTCGAGGACCACTTCCTCAACATGAATGACCTCAAAGAGCACCATAAATACACAATGAAAACTTTAAACTCCTCGAGAAACCGCAGAACCTCCTGAAATAAAACTTCTCCTGAAAGGATCCCTGGAACCTTGTACCTGCTCAAGGATCCATATTCTGCCTCTGTGACCGCTGGAATCATTTCAAGGACAACTTGAATCTTCTTAAGAACCCATCAAACCTCTTTAAGGACCAGTAGAACCTCCTCTAGGATTCGTGGAACCTCCATAAGGACCATTTGAACTTCTTAAAGGACCAGTGGAACGTCCTTCTCCAGGATCACTAGAACTACTTTAAGGACCTTTTGAACTTCCTTGAGAACCCCTGGAATGTCCTCTTCAAGGACCAATAGAGTCACTTAAACCTCCGCAAGGAATACCCCTGGAACCTTCCCTTAGACAACCACTAGAACCGCCTAAAGAACAACTAGATCCTTCTCAAGGACCCATGGTACCTCCTCAGTGGCCATGAGAATCACTTCAAGGATAACTTGAACCTCCTTAGCAACCCCTGGAATTACCTCAAGAACACAATGGATCTCCTCAAAGACAACTAGAACTTAATCAAGGAACCCTGGAACATTCTTAAAGACTACTTCAACATTTTAAAGGACCACTGTAACCAACTCAGAGACAACTACAATATCTCAAGGACAATTTATGCATAGACCCTCGGACTGTCCTCTTCAGGACCAATAGAACCTTCTCAAGGAGCCCCCTCAAGGTTCACAAGAACTACCTGTACCTGGGGGGCCACTTGAATGCCTCGAAGACCACATGAATCCCCCCTAGTGACTCTTGGATCCTCCTCAGGAACCAAAGAACTTCTTCAAGTACCACTAGAACCTTTTTTACCTTTTGAAGGACCAGATCCTTATAAAGAAACATTGAATCTCCCTGTTAAGTGTGCTTCATTATTGCAAGTCTAAAAGGTAGATCAGGTCCCTTATAGAAGATATTATGGCTGATTTGATGATAGGAGACAGCTCACCGCTGAAGAACTGCTGCAGCGCCTCGTTCTCTCCCAGCACCTGGAGGGGCAGCCGGCCTGCTCCGGGCTCCATGCTGCCCAGCAGGAGGCGCTGCAGCTGGGGAGGTAGGAGGGATCAGGAGGGCCTCCTGCTGGAGCTGCTGGAGCTACAAGGCTGAAGAAAAGACACTCACAGTGAATGAATGAATACATATAGAACTTTTAAAGGTGATATTAAAATGACTGAACATGGAAGAGTTAAAGCAGAACAACAATGAAATAGAAGAGCTTTTCTTTTCGCTCTTCTATTTCATTGTTATTGACATAAAAAAATAATATCAACAGAAAAACCCACATCTTCTCTCTACCCTTTACAGTACTTTTACTTGGCAATATTGTACTTTTTACTCCACTACATTTATTTGACAGCTTTAGTTACTTTTCTAATTTAGACATTTTATATAAAAAACATGATCTTCTTATAAAATACACAGTGCTAAAGATTAAACCAGCTTGGCAGGACTTTCTTTTTCTTCTCTCTCCCATTAATCATCTCAGATTTATCTGGTGACCCTTTGGAGGGCCCGACTTCTGTACTTTTACTTCACTAAGATTGTAAATTAATACATTTTACTTGTAATGGAGTACTTATACATCGTGGTAATGGTACTTTTACTAAAGGATCTGAAAAATTCTTCCACCATTGTTGGGATTGTCGGTGTAATGGAGGAAGAAGCAGGTTGATGATGATGTTGAACTAATATCACATCTGATACTGAAGCAGAGTTCAAGGTTAAAACAAGTGATACAGACACAAAGCTTTACCTGTAACCTCTCAGCTACGAAAGAAATATGTAATGTGTTGTTTAATTTTGTTGACATATTAGAGTCATAGAGGGAATTTTGGATATCTCTTTTTATCACTCCATAAATCAGAAAATACTATCAACAGCCCTTAAAAAAATACATTTTCGCCATGTTTTTGGGAATAAAATGTTGTATAAAATCAGGCTATGAATGATATCTGAACAAACCCCTCTGTAAAAACCTTCACAATATAGAGAGGAATGAAACTGTAAAGTTTGGTGGATGTAAGTGCTGCTGAAGTGGAGATTTCTGGCTCAGAGTCTGACAAAAACCTCATTTAGAGAAAACGGCCTTTAAAGATATGGATTGTTGTATTGTATGAAGACACTACAGGTGAACAGCGTAAAAACAAATAACTACTAAATATCAGCATGAAACTTCCCCAGTTGATTATTACAACTTTGTATTACAACTGTTTAAATATGTAAATAAGTCATTATTTAATGCTAACTTTTGGTGAGTTTAGGAGAAATCGATAGATGCAAATAAACAAAGTAGTTAAATAAACACCTAAATGCTTATTTAGGAGATATGTTATGGAAGTAAAATAGCTCAAAATCTCTAAACTGACCAATTGAACAAACCATGTTTTTGCCTGTCGTATCTCACCTTAAGATTTCGAGTACTTTTTCCACCACTGCACATTATATCTGTAAATCTGTACTGAATGCAAAAAGGCAAAATTGACCAGTGAAAAAACAATGTTTTTGCCTGTAATGTCTCACTTTAATGGGCTTTAACTGGGACATTTTTGTCCTTTAAGGGTCTGGTATCTGTATTTTGGCTACAGTTTATTATAGACTTATTATAGGAACTTCCAAAATAAAACTAATAATCCAAAAATGTTTAAATGGTTAAACAGACACAGATCTGCTGGACATATTAGCTGAGACTCACCAGTGTTTCTTTCCAAGATGGCCTCCAGTCAGTCGACCAGTCGCTGATCTCCGAGTTTATCGGAGCTGCTCGTCCTCAGGTGCAATCCATCTGTTATTATTATTGGAGTCAGATATTAGATCCTAGAGCTACTCCTAATGTGTCACGTCTTCTTCTGTGGTTTTAGTTATGAGATATATTTCCTTTTAGATGTGAATTCTTCTTCTTTTTCTTGTTTGTGGCGTGCGTCTCTGGATCGTCTCTGTCCGTCTGAACTTTGAGCTTTGAACAGGAAGAAGGTAAAAGACATTCACACACCTGGCGCAGGCGTACGACACACCTGTATGTGTGTGTGTGTGGGTGTGTGTGTGTGTGTATGATGCAGCCATAAACCATCTTACTGGAAGAGCACACACAGACACACATTTGTATCGCTATACTTGTGAGGACAGATGTTCAGACTGACACCGGTCTGTACGGTAAATATGAAGCTACAGTCTGCAGCAGGTTTCTTAAAATTATAAATAACTTAGTTAATTTAATCTATATTTTCATCTCTCTCTTGGAATTTGTTGCATGGCTGCAACAATGCATTATTTTTTTCACATTTATTTATACTTTAACAACATGTTTGTAGAATGTTGTTAACCCTTAATGTAATAATGTTGTATCTTGGATGGGGGTCAGATTTGTATTTCTCGAGTTGTTTGTGTGTGTAAAATGTCCTCTTATGGACTAAAACTGGACCTCATAAAGGTAGAAGTATTAAGAACACGCACTCACACACCTACAGGATCCTTATCTGTTGTACGTCACCATGAGTAAATACTCTGCTGTCCTTAATGTCCACAGGAGAGGAAGAAGTCCATCTTTTATCCAGCAGAAGGTGCTGAAGACACGGAAAAATAAAATGACACTTGATGGGAGATTTACAGAAAGTCACTGAATTAATCACCATTCAGGGAGTTGTTGGAGGTGTGAAGTGTCCCGGTAGCCTAGTAGTCTAAGATGCATACTACCATACTTTATAACTGCAATATTTCTGGTTAAGCTTGTGATATTTGTTGCAAATATGAGAAAACCTTCATGAGGCTCCTTGTGTAAAATAGGTTGTCCACAGTCAACAACACAGGTTCTAAAAATAAGTAAAAACAATAAATCCAATGTAACTATTGCACTAGAATAAACATAATTATTTATATTTTTATTTTTTTCATACATTTATTTTTCCAAGATGTGACATATAACCAAGGTAGACAGGAAAGAAAGAAAGAAACAACAAAAAGATAACAGGACATACAACAAAACAAACAAATTAATTACATACATTATATCGAAAATAATAAAAGCTAACATACAAAATACACAAACTAGAATAAATGTATCCATCAGTCAACCAAGTTAAGCTGGTTTATTAAATGGATTTCCCCTCTAATCAACAATTATACAACAAACATGACAAATGTCAGCATTTAAAAAGATTAAAGATGGTAACCCTCGATTTGCGTCGGGCAACGAGTCTCGCGAGTTTTCGAACGTTTTCGCAAATCTAGGGTTACCATCTAGACCCGACCTACAATATGAGCTAGCTAGCTACCGGCTCAACGTTAGCATGCCAAAAGACACTAATTCAAACTGCTTTTCCTCATTATGTCCAAAACAATCACTAAAACACTACTAGAGTCATGTCACCTGTGTTTTCCTCCATCTATAGTTACCTCTTGAAGCCTCGGTGATAACGGGACCACCGAGTCGGTGTGCTGCTGTCAGTGGCGGAGGCGGCACCGGGACCGGGGGTGGTGTGGGCGGAACCGGGCGGGGACGCCCCGGTGCCTGCCTGGTACTCGCACCGCTGTTGTCCGTTTCCCGTTTATCCCGTCAAACAGAGGCGACTGTCCGCCGTATGTCCTCAGTTCCATGTCTGTAGTGTCTTTAAGCTTCCTCCTGTTTCTTCTATCGAACACTTCTTGTCTCCATGGTAACGGTGTATCACGATATTAGAACCGTTGGATTAACTCGGTTTACTGTCGCCGCCATTTTGTTTCCATATTAACAGCCGAAAAGACGTCACTCAGTGTCTACTGGCAGGTAGAACAGCCATCACGAACTAATGGACTCATATTTTGAAGCAATCTTACCTTCTAACCATATATTTAACCCAAAATGTTGACCAGATACGGATCCGGTACGGTGGCATGTTAGGCTCCGGTACGGATCCGCAAAACGGTCCGGATAGGAGTCCACTTGCACGGCGGGACGGATCCGTAACAGATACGGATCACGGATCCAGACCAGATCCGGCCCGGACGCTGCCCGTATCCGCTCACAAATGAGCTCATCCGGCCCGGATCCGATTCGGACCCGTTCATTAAGCAGCTCATCCGGTCCGGATCCGATTTGGACCCGTTTATCAAACGGCTCATTCGGTCCGGACCCGTTCCGACCCGTTCCAGATCCCTTATTAAAAATGGCTCTGGCCAAAACTAGCCACAGAAATATCAAACATCTAGCTTACCAACTTCTAGATTGCTCTATAAAAGCTTGAATACTTCTTATAACCAGTCATTCTTTATTATTAATAAAACATTCAATTAATTTAAAACTTGAAAAACTCTGAACCTATTCTTTACGCCCCCCTGTGATTCTCCAGGTAAATGCTTTTACTGTGAAGCAGAAGTAGGAAAATTGGGTTATTAGCAGTAATTTAATAGCTCTGCTACTGCTGTAAGAGAGCCAGCAGTTATCAGTGAGGCTCATGTCAGATACAATGAGTTACACTGATAAACATAAATGCATAGTTTCTTGTAAATCCCGTATGTAGTTTTATACAAAGGTGGACTCTGCCTTACCACCGTGGCCTGGGTTCAAATCTGACCTGGGGCCCTTTGCTGCATGTTAACCCCTCTCTCTCCCCCTATCCAGCACATCTGTCCTGACTATCTAATAAAAGGGAAAAAGCCAAAAAATAATCTAAAAACAGAGGTCATTAGACTGTAAATGCATCGAATAGGTGTTACTGGAAAAAGGATATGCTTCCATAAATAGTATAAAATCCTTTTTTATTTAATGAAAATCTTAATGAACACAGTAAGGTACACCTTGAGGGAATTTCATTACATCTGGTA
>CAKAOI010046895.1:0-14003 GCA_916701655.1 Sebastiscus albofasciatus
CCCTCGCTCCTTTAACTCCTCCTCCCAGCCCTCACTTCAGCCTCGGTCTGGGTCTCATTCACATGAACGGAGGAAGGGAAATAACTCTGGATTCAGCTATTAGTGCATTGTACAACTTTTAGGACCTAATGATTTAAATAAGGACTATTAGAGTGTTCATACTGGGAAGTTGATTCACCTCAAGAAAAAAATATCCGCTGAGTTACAGACGTATCCCAATGTAAGATTATGGGAAAAAGTATTTTTGGGCCCAATGGCATGTGACGGACACAGAAGTTGTACTACCACCGTTTGGCCACTACGAAAATGGGCATCAAAGCCCGGCACTCTTCCTGGAGGGCTCGGTTTTAATATGGTAACTTTATTAACTTCCACTGTTATTTAGAAATATGTGGAAATAAACAGCAAAACTCCATCGTTCCACAGGGTGGAGCTGCAACACAAAGCAGAGCAGAGAGATCTATTTAAATGTGTTAATCTACAGTTATGTTGTCATAAACTGAACTATTCTGCAGAGGCACTTTGGATTCAGAATATATGAATGAATAAAAAAAAAAGACAAAATAAGATGCAGGTCCAGGTGGTGAACCTCTGTGGATCATCAGGACACGGCTGATCCTCTCAACACATCCACTTTTCTGATCACTCACTCTGACAGAGATCACCACCAGCTAATGAGAGAAGAATAGAACAGAAGTCTGTACTATGAAGCAGGATTTGGGGTTAGCGAGGTAACTTCAGGGTTAACCCTTCAGGGTTTTCAGTCCTACGAAGGTGGATCACTTCTTACCAGGTAGATCACCATGGTAACTGATGCTGAACAGCTAACCTGCTACGGAGCAGGTTATGTTCCAGAAAAGAGATCAACTCTATAAAAGCACCTCCTACTGACCAATCAGAGCTCAGTGTGGTGACTGTATGATAATATTACACAAATATGAAGAAGTTAGTCATAATCAGACTAAAAACAACACAGTTTAAACTGACAAATACAGGAAGGACAGCTGGATTTATGCTGTGGGTGTTTACTGCTTTGAATTATATTTTCATTCTTATTTTTTTACTTGGTCTTGAGTCCGTTTCACATCGCCTGAGAGGGGGGATGCAGCTGAAAGAAGGTTCAAATAGTCAAACACGCCACACAGTTGTTACCAGGCTTGATTAGGTGTATTTCAGTCATCCAATATACATCTAAAAGCTATTTATATCTAGACGAGTAAATCTTACTTTTGAGTGATCCATTAAATTAATTAAAGTCTGTTAATTTACGCATTCACACATCGGGAGTTTTTTCTTTTACCAGCAGTCCTTCCTGCATCTGGCAACTTCAACTGTGTTACTTTTAATCTGATTATGTGTTTAACTTCTTCTTATTTGTCTGATATAGTTTAATCTTTGTCAAATGTGCCGCTCTGCTGGCAGTAGTCTTGTCCATGTCTGCGATTGGTCAGATGCTGCAAACACCGCCCCGTTCATGTGAACGCGCTCACAGCCAGACTGAGAAACCCTGGGTTGATTTACCGAGTTGACAACCAGCATCGTAGGACCGCTTAGCGAGATCTCGTTTGTTAGGGTTAGTGAAGCCAGATAACGAGAAGATACCCTGGGTATGTTGAACTCGCTTCGTGGTACAGGCCTCAGAAGTCATGAATCAGTATTTACAGAGACTCCCTTCATCAACTGTCAGTCACTGATGCAGCACGCAGTTCATTTATAAAACTATCACTGGCAGAACCAACATCCATATATCTGCTCACTACTCAATATCTCCAACAGTAGCCGCAATTTATCTTCTAGCTAATCAGTATGGTTGTTCCTAAAGTCTGCACCTCTTCTGCTCATCACTCATTCCAGTGTGCTGCTCCTAGTGACTGGAATGAGTTAATAAAGACACTAAACCTCCACACCCTCATCCCGTTACCCTCCTTTAATAGCTCTATGGACAGACCACATCATGGTTACTAAATGTAACCACGGTTCTATGAAATAAGAGCCAGTGATGTGAGGCTTCAGTCGGACTGATCTCAGAGCTGTGACAGAGATGAACTGATCAATGAGAGAACAAAGACTTTCTGATCAGATTTGATGGTACGACAGTTTGATGGATGAGGACCATTGTCTCTATACATGATGTGATGCTGTCAGCTATAATCCAGCTTTATTTCCTGGAGACATGAACACAACAACATCTTCTTCACATCAACTCACATGATCACATGATGAGCTTCTGGCTGATCTGATTGGCTGACTGTTCTCTCTCTCTCTGTGTGTCACCGTTCTCATCTCACAGCTTACCTGAGGAAACACATCACAACAATACTGCTGATACCAGCATGGACCGACTCCGACCCTCTACTGACCTCAGAGTCTCCAGTCTACAGTGTGGACTCTTCACAAGATCAGACAGCAGCTTCACTCCTGAATCCTTCAGGTTGTTGTAACCCAGATCCAGCTCTCTCGCATGGGAGGGGTTGGACTTCAGAGCTGAGGCCAGAGAGCTGATCTCTGACAAACTGCAGTTCATCAATCTGAATAAAGAATAAATGATGAAGATAAAAATCGCTTTATAATCCAGTCAGATGTGTTCAGGTTTTAAATGTGTAGCTCAACATCACTATGTCCTAATCAACAATCTTTTCCCTAAAACGAGTAGAGTGACTTTGTCATTGTGTTATTGTGGATCATCATAATGTCAGCCTTCTACAGACATCATCCAGATGTCACCACAACATTCATACAGCTGTTCATGTCAACACACATCAATAACATGCTGCTGATCTCTGTCAAGTCTGGAATTAGAGGATCAATATCAAATCAGACTTGTTGGACTTCATTACTTCATTTATTACATGGCCTTCTTCTCACTGTATCTGTTAGCTTAGCAGGTTTATGTCATTTACAGGAAAGGTCCTCATTTGTTCAAGTGTGTCTGTAAACAACAGCCACATGTCATATGTACATTAAAAGAGTTATTGGTGGCAGTAATCCTTCCTCCTGTGAAGTGGTCCCTTCATAACACAACTACACTTTAAGAAATTACTTCATAAGTTAGACTGAAACTAATATGAAGATTCAGCAGTCTGAGTCCGACAAATCAAGTGAATGTTTACTAGGGCTGGGACGATTCAACTATCTCCTAATTCGATATGTATTGTGATTTTTAAGTATTGTGATTCAATTTTGCGATTTATTGTGATTTTTGTCCACTTTTTTAACACTAGACTATGGAAAAAAGTTGAATCATACACTTCTAGGGACTTTTACTTTGGTGTAAATCAACACAGTAAAAATGTTTCATTTTCAGCATGTACTGTATGTAGTCAGAGATGTCCTGAAGTCAATGATATCAGTCATTGTCAGGCATTATTTATTAAATGTTTTCCAACAACCCAAAAATCAAAGAATTAAGACATTTCCCTCACAAATTAGTGGTATTTCATTTTTAATTTATAAGGGACATGTAATGATTTATACTTCTGGTGAATATAATCCAATCAATCTTATTTCCATAGATGTATTTTATATATACAGTTCCCTTTGTTAACACCTTATTTTGAAAACCAGACGTAGTCCCACGTGTCTACTTCCTCTAACTTCTCCAAGGTGGTCTCTAGCTCTCCCGTCAGCTCCGTTCTCTTCATCCATCCATGGTCAGCTCCATCATGACTGTTTGAATGAAGAGAACAGAAATGTCAGCATATGGGTGTTCTACAGTTGTAGCGTCGGCCCATTTGACCACGGAGATGAGAGCGACGGCCGGCTCGACCGTACGTTACCGAGATACGTTTCCTGTCCGTGACAGAGTTAGCATGCAGCTTTAGTCGTGATGTCTAACTCTGCTTTTCCTGTCAATGTGTGATACCCAAAGTGTTTCCATCCTTTACTGGATGTGTAGTGTTTACCACGCTGGATTTAACATGGGAGGGTGCAGGTCGTATCCACACTGACCCTCAAACGTTTTCTACTTTCTCGTTTCAGCTCGCTGCAGCTTGTTGTGGTTGAAACGGTTATGACATCACGTTACTCAGACTACACCAAGAATAGCGGTAACTTCCTTCTACCTCTACATAGACTCAAATGAAGCAAATATATTGATTCTGACATTAAAACATCCAAAATGTTTTCGATACATAGGTGAATCGATTTTTCTCCCACCCCTAGTGTTTACCAAAGTTAAAGACTGTTTAGTACTAAATTCCCTCTTTGTGTTACTAATCCTCCTGCAGCTCAACAAGGAAACCATCAAACACAATATACTGACTGGATACATACTAAGGTTGGGCAATATATCCATATTATATTTACAAGACTGTGGATTTAGTCCTCACCTCGTAACACTCAGGTTATACGGGGATTGCTTCACAGACAGAAGGAATGATGACAGACATCAATAGCTCTTTGAACGTACATATGAACATGTAAGTCTTGTATTGAGATAGACTTGAAAAAAATATGAACCTGCCAATATGTTTCTGATGCAGAATATTTATTTGGTTTTTGATGCAATCGAAATGTCTGTGGCTTCAAATAATTAGACAATGCTGACATGAAAACAGAGCAGAGTTAGATCTGCTGTCAAAAAGAACGAGGGAATAACTTAGAACCAGAGAAACCTCTAATTAGATGGTGTCATTCATAATCATCACTTATGTGCCTTTAAGTTGGTGAAATACGTGTTTGTTGAAAAGTGCTACACCTTTAGACATGTTCAAATAGTCTGCTACAGGAATGAGTCCTAAAACCCAGAAATGAGTTAGCATTTTAGCACTTACTGTTCCCTCCTCTGGAAGTCAATGGATTTTTTGAATGGGTTTTTAGTTAGAAGCCTGAAATAAGGTCTGTGGTTAAAGGTCCAGTGTGTAGAATCTGGCGGTATCTAGCGGAGACGTAAGGAGATTGCATCCAACTGAAGCCTCTCCCGTGTGCATAGAGAGTGTGTGTACAAACTACATAAATTACAGCCAGTGAACTGACCTCAGAGTCTCCAGTCTACAGTTTGGACTCTCCAGTCCAGCAGACAGCAGTTTCACTCCTGAATACTGCAGGTTGTTGTAACTCAGGTCCAGATCTCTCAGATGGGAGGGGTTGGACTACAGAGCTGAGGCCGCAACTTCACAGTGAGTGTCTGAGAGTCGACATTCAGAAAGTCTGTCATGACAAAAAAATGACAAAATATGTTATTATGAAAGAGGACAGTTTATATTTATTTCATGCATTTGATGACTAAACAGTTTGATATATACTTCTTTGATTAACATTTGCTCCTCACATCAGTGGTTCAGCTAATCTTATCTCACTGTTTGACATGAAACAATAATTCTCATTACTCTCTCTCAAACTTGCACGACTTTTAATCTTCGTTTTTCTTTAATCTTGCAGATGGAGAGAGTGAAAATGTAATTACATTGAGGCTTCCATAATGTCCAGTCTGTCAGTGTGATCTGATCCCAGGTCTGTCTCCACAAAGTTAGCATGAGGCCTTCTTGATTAGAAAAACATTTTTAAAACTCAGGGAATAAGTAATCATAACACAGTTGAGAAAGTTGACCTCTCTTTGCTGCTACCTGCTGCTGTCAGGTTCACGTCCATCAATGGGAAAATTCAGTGAGTTCAGTGAGTGAGGAGTAGAGCCGCTGCTCCTTTGCGTTGAAAGGAGCCAGCTGAGGTGTTTCAGGCATCTGGTAAGGATGCCCCCTTGGCGCCTCCCTAGGGAGGTGTTCCAGGCACGACAAGCCAGGAGGAGGCCACAGGGAAGACTGAGGACTAGGGGGAGAGATTATATCTCCACACTGGCCTGGGAACGCCTCGGGATCCCCCAGTCAGAGCTGGTTAATGTGTCCCGGGAAAAGGAAGTTTGGGGTCCCCTGCTGGAGCTGTTGCCCCCGCGACCCGACCCCGGATAAGAGGTTGAAGATGAGTGAGCGAGTGATGAGTGATGAGTGTGTCTCTGTAACGTGTTAAAGTATTATTTTACCGTGTGTCTGTAATGTGTTAAAGTATTATTTTACCATGTGTCTCTGTAACGTGTTAAAGTATTATTTTACCGTGTGCCCCCGTGAGTAAGACGGTATTTCCACGGTGTCAGACTTGACAAACAAACAAATAACACTAATAACGTTACCTCTAGGAAAATACCTCCGATAATTAAATCCATGCTCTACTTTATAACCGTGTCAAAGCATGCAACTAATACACCTATTTGGAAATTACCGCTAAGTGTATTTCACCGGTGTTCCTAACCGTGAGTAGCCGTGACTTGGGTGTGTGACGGAACTATGTCATGGCAGGTGTATTGCTCAGGACCCAACGAAGCACAATGTCGAGTTTGAAGATTGTACAAGCGGTTCTCGAGAAAGCTGCAAGCATTCAGCCCGTTCTGAACAGACATGCTCTGAACGGACACTGCACTGTCTGGATTAAATCAGAAGGAGAAACGAGAAATTGACTCGCACCCCGGGTCGTCCTCCTTGCCACCAGGAGGCTGCTTCGCCAGGAGTAGAGCGTGCGGCAGCTCCAGGAGACATACCCCCAGTTAGCAGTTAGCTCAAATTCAGCCAGTGCAAACCCCAGGACCTGGGCTATGATCCCAGGACCGCCCCGACTCCCCGCCAGATCAGCAAACGTTCTGTTGCTGCCGTTACACCAGTTAGACCTAGCGCTCCACCAGCCAGCTGATCTTTTGTTTTTTTCATTTGTTTTACCAGGTTCACATGTCGTCTCCATCACCCAGAAAGATAAATAAGAAAAAACTGTAAAATTTAACAATTATTAGAAATAAATAGAATAAGTGTTCATTAACTTGACAGCTAGAAACCCAACCTACTGAAATATTTTTTAACTCAACATTTGAATCAGCTCAAGAACATCAGTGACAAAATACAACTGACAATTTATGTAATAAACACGTGGAACACTTATAAGAATATTATATTTTAAGAATAATTCTATAGTGTGTATATTTGAAGAATTAAACTACTAATCTACACTGATCTATAAAGTTAATCACATCTGTACTTACAGAGCTTTGCTGCAGTTCCTCACTGCTGGAATCAGTCTCAGTCGTCCCTCCTCTGATGTGTTGTACTTTTTCAGGTCCAATTCATCCAGAACCTCCTCTGACATCTGCAGCATGTAGGCCAGAGCTGAGCAGTGGATCTCTGAGAGTTCCTTCTCTGATCTGTTCTCTGACTTCAGGAACTCTTGGATCTCCTGATGTATCGAGTGGTCGTTCATCTCCATCAGACAGTGGAAGATGTTGATGCTTCTGTCAGGAATGATATTATCTTTGTTCATCTCCTTCAGGTTGTTGATAATTCTCTGGATGATTTCCGGACTGTTGTCTGTTTGACCCAGCAGACCTCCTAAGAGTCTCTGGTTGGACTCCAGAGAGAGGCCATGAAGGAAGCGAACAAACAGGTCCAGGTGGCCATTTTTACTCAGGGATTTCTCCATGGCTCTCTTCAGGAAGACATCCAGGGTTGAATGACCATATTTTTTTCCCAGGAAGTCATCCAGGGCTGAAACAACATAATTTTTTTCCCAGGAAGTTATCCAGGGCTGAATCAACATATTTTCCCAGAACAAAGCAGTAGACTGTTTTCTGGAAGATCACACACTCTCTTTTGAAGATCTCTGTACAAACTCCTGAGTACACCGAGGCCTCTGTGACATCCAGACCACACCGCTCCAGGTCTTCTTGGTAGAACATGATGTTTCCTTTCTCCAGATGTTCAAACGCCAGCCTCCCCAGCTTCAGAAGAACTTCCCTCCGTTAGCTCCTATGGATTCATCTTATGTCCCTCACCGTACTTCTGCTTCTTCCTTTTTGTCTGAACCACCAGGAAGTGTGAGTACAGATCAGTCAGGGTCTTGGGCAGATCTCCTCTTTGGTCTGTAGTCAACATGTGGTCCAGAACTGTAGCAGTGATCCAGCAGAAGACTGGGATTAGATACATGATGTGAAGGCTCCTGGATGTCTTGATGTGTGAGATGATTCTGCTGGACAGCTCTTCATCACTGACTCTCCTACTGAAGTACTCCTCCTTCTAGGCGTCAGTGAAGCCTCATACTTCTGTTCGCCTGTCAACACATGCAGGAGGAATCTGATTGGCTGCGGCAGGTCGGGAAGTTATCCAGACGAGAGCTGAGGGAAGCAGATTCCCCTGGAAGAGGTTTGTCAACGTGCTGTTGACAAACCTCATCGAGGGGACTCTGCTTCCCATTGACTGCTTCCCGTTGACTGATGACTTCTGGGTGACATCAGACACAACCTCGTTGTTCTTGAAATCCAGTGAAAGTCTGCTTTCATCCAGGCCGTCAAAGATGAACAGAACTTTACAGACAGCGAGCTTCTCTGCTGTGACCTTCTGTAATGTTGGATGGAAAACATGGAGCAGCATGAGAAGACTGTACTGCTCATCTCTGATCAAGTTCAGCTCCCTGAACGAAAGCAGAATCACCAGACTGACATCTAGGTTTTCCAAGCCCTCTGCCCAGTCCAGAGTGAACTTCTGCACTGAGAAGGTTTTTCCAACGCCAGTGACGCTGTTCGTCAGATCGACTCTGATGTGTCCCTGTTGTCCCAAAATGTCGCGGCACTTGATTGGAGCGTCATGGAGGGTCTTCTTCTTGGAAGCTGTCTCAAGCTGCCTCACTTCATGTTGGGTATTAACCTCTTCACTCTTTCCCTCTGTGATGTAGAGCTCAGTGTAGATCCTGTTGAGACTTCCTGTTTGGTCAGTTCCTTCAGTCACACATTCACATCTCCTCCTCAGACTGATCTTATGTTCATCTAAAACCTCTTGCAGAACTCTACCTGCTGAAAGAGAGAGACAAAGTTTAAGACAAAACAAAGAAACTTATTATTTCCAATGCCAATATGAAAATAATAAATATAAGAACATATAAAGAAGTAAAGGTTATAAAGTCATCATACCTTCTTGAAGTCAAAACTAACGTCAACGTGATTTTTATATCTATTTTTAATAGTTTTTCAACACTCACTGGATCGGTTCACAGCCGAGTGTCAAGCGGCTGGGATGAAGATCAGCACCTCTAAATCTGAGACCATGGTTCTCATCAGAAAACTGATGGATTACCTACTCCGGGTAGGGAATGAGTCCTTACCCCAAGTGAAGGAGTTAAAGTATGAGGTACTTGTTCTTGTTCACGAGTGAGGGGACAATGGAACATGAGATTGGCCGGAGAATCGGAGCAGCGGGGGGGCGGTATTGCATTCACTTTACTGCACCGTTGTGATGAAAAGAGAGCTGAGCCGGAAGGCAAAGCTCTCGATCTACCAGTCAATCCTCGTTCCTACTCTCACCTATGGTCATGAGGACTGGGTCATGACCAAAAGAATACAAGTGTCCGAAATGTGTTTCCTCAGGAGGGTGGCTGGCGTCTCCCTTAGAGATAGGGTGAGAAGCTCAGTCATCCGTGAGGGACTCGGAGTAGAGCCGCTGCTCCTTTGCGTTGAAAGGGTGGTTCGGGCATCTGGTAAGGATGCCCCCTGGGCGCCTCCCTAGAGAGGTGTTCCAGGCACGACCAGCTAGGAGGAGGCTACGGGGAAGACCCAGGACTAGGTGGAGAGATTATATCTCCACACTGGCCTTGGAACGCCTCGGGATCCCTCAGTCAGGGCTGGTTAATGTGGCCCGGGAAAGGGGAGTTTGGGGTTCCCTGCAACCCGACCCCGGATAAGATGTTGAAGTTGAGAGAGTGAGTGAGAGTTTTTCATCATGTCGCTCTGCAGGACAAGATGCATGTTTGTAAGTCAGAGAAGGAGACTGTAGCAGGAAAGCTAATGCTGTTCTGTGGCTCCTGTTCAGTTTAGTTCAGTTCAATTCAATATATTTTCATATAGCGTCAAATCATAACAGAAATTATTTTAAGATGCTTTTCATAGACAGACCCAACAAGAGATCCCCCATGAGCATGTATTGTTATGTGACAATGGCAAGAAAATAACTCCCCTTTCATCAGTTTTACTGTCTGTCTGTGACAGAACAGAGATGTTGTTGCTTTACAGAGTTTAATAGTTCTCCATCTGCATCTATGCAGATGGAGAACAAACATCATTCTGATTGGTTGATGCAAAGACGGAGTGCTATCATAAAAACAAAACATTAAAATATAAAATTATTTCTTCTGGGTTGAGATTTTCGCTCAAAGGAGAACAAAGGACAAGTGATGCAGAGCAGATATGTATGGTGGAGAAGATCTTAAACGGTTGTCACAACAATAGTCAGTGTATTAAAACAACAAGTTTACAGACATGAAGATATCAGCAGTAAGATCTACAGTCTTACTTTGTACAGTGCTGGTCTGACTGGCTGTCTGAGGTCCAGGTTTTGTTCTGCATCTAGACCTCAGTTCCTCCCCAGAAGCATGACTCCTCTTCTTCTCTCTGTGGAGACATTACTTTATTACTAAAATCTTTTGTTGATTGTTGTTGAAGAATATCAAGATTTAGCCAACACTGAAGCTCAGATGGTCACAGAGAAGAGTTAAAGTGTTGCTACTGAATTCAGCATCTAGTCTGTAATGAAAATGTTCCTTTATTTTAACTCTCCCTCTTTAATAAACAAGAATTAGCTGATTTTCCTGTCTGACTGTCTTATTAAACATTTAGTGATCTGGCTGAAGTTTGTTGATTAAAGAGGAGCAACGGCCTTTTTTAAAACATTAATATTATTCTATTCTAACAAAGTACCCCAGTGTTACATGCTGTGTGTCTTAGACTGCTGGTCTACCTCAATATTTAGACCACTTCTAACCTCAGTTCAAACCTAACTAACTCAAACTAAACTGCCTACTGTGAATCAGTAAAGGACATAATCAGCTCTCTTTTGCCACTTTTAAAACTTGATATTATTCTGGAGGCTATATAACATGATGGGGGGAAAAAAACTGCAACTTGCTCATGGACATGCTTATTGCGAGGGCACGCCGGGAAAACACGAGGTGGCAGCGGCGCATTTCTCTCCTCTATAGTCCACAGGGAGAAAACTGACTCAGAGAGTTTGGCAGTAAAGTAATAAAATGTTGGATTAACACTCACCCTGCCTCAGTCTACAGTTTTCTTCCTTCTGTTCTGTCAACTCAAAATGGAGTCTGAGCTGACTGACTGAACACTTTCAGGGTTCCCTCCCTGTTCTCATGTACACTCTCATACGCACCAAAAACTGACAAACTGACAATAACTGCACTATACTGTACACTGACTGTCCTACTACTCAGGTGGAATTCATTCTCACTGTGCAATATTTGTTAATAGTCTGCTTATTGTCAGTACTGTGCTGTGGGAACCAACATATGGACATCGATCTCCGGGACGTCCCACACCAACATACATGGACGTCCTGAGGAGAGATACTGGAGCGTGCTGGCGAGCTAGCCAGATGTATGGAGGACCGAGATAGCTGAAAGCTCCGCTGGAAAGCCCGTCTGAGGTCGACCCAATGATATCAATTCCGATAGTTGTATTATCACTCTTTTACATCCACTGCTAGTGATTTTTGTTATTAGTCCTACTTGTATTAGTTATTATAGCTGCTGGGCTATTATTGTGGTTGCTGTGGTCTCTTTCTCTCTCTCTCTCTCTCTCTCTCTCTCTCTCTCTCTCTCTCTCTCTCTCAATGGAGGCCCACCCAGAGCCCGGTTCTGCTCTAGGTTTCTACCCGCTAAATGGGGAGTTCGTTCTGGCCACAGCATGTTGCAGTGTTCTTGGTGGGATCTATGTTGGGTCTCTAAACTATAGAGTACGGTCTAAGACCTGCTCTATATATAAAGCGTCTCGAGATAACTTCTGTTATGATTTGACGCTATATAAAAATAAATTGAATTGAATATACTGCTCCTATTTTTATATTTCCTTATAGTTAAATTTTTCATATTTTGTTACACTTTGTTTTGCTCTTTTTTTTTACTGTGTTAGCAGTATTTATGTACTTATGTACCTGGATCCGTGTGGCTCCTTCCCTCTCCATTTACAGGAAACCTTTGACCTTTGAGTTTATCTATGAGGGCGTGTGTATCACACAAATCAGCTTTTTAACACGGAGTGTTCATGAGAATCTCTTTTGGCTTGAACAGGTTGAATTAAAATGAATTTTGGTCAAATGTTATCTTGTTTTTATGTTTTAATCAATGTGATTAAAATCTAATGTGCTTTTTATGTTTGTTTTTTTCAGACTTATATGACTAAGATTCTTCTCAACATATGAAAGAAAAAACTATTGTCTGTTGCATAATGAAAAATAATTCAAGCCATTTTCCTGAGTTGCAACTCTATTCATAATCCAAACATAGATGGCATCCAGAAATGACACTTATTCTTGCTCAGTTAGTACAACATGAAGCTGCATTTTGAAGAATATAAATCTTTTAGCAGAACGTTAAGTCTTCATCCTCAATGCATCATCATCGTCCAACAGGTCAGTTTACAGTAAAAACAATCTCTTACTTTGTGTCTGAGGGTCCAGGTTCATTACTGAAGCACAGAAGAGAACGTTTGGACCAGTAACTCTTCATACACAGACAGCCAGAGACTGGAGACTCTGCTCTGTCCTCCTCTTCCTCCACACAATCACTCATCTTCTGATCTGAAGTCAGTCTGAGAGGTAAAACAGGAACACTGACTGTGAGCATTTAAAGGAAACAAGTTTGTTCCAGAGGCACAGGCAAGACTGAGAGAACAGGAAGTAACACAGTGTATAATAAAACCACCCAGCATTCACCTGGTCAGTTCTCTTTAAATCTCTGCTTGTTTTCTTGGCTTAGAGCAGGTTTAATGAGGATTATTCAGCCAGTCATGACTTTGCTGTTCACAGAAGAATCAAACTGTTGAGTTCATTCTAACAGTTCTCTCCTCTACAGTCCACAGGGACAAAACTGACTCAGAGAGTTTAACAGTGACGTAATAAAATGTTGGATTAACACTCACTCTGATTCAGTCTTCAGTCTTTCCTCCTTCTGCTCTGTTCACTCAAAATGGAGTCATTGAACACTTTAAGGCTGCATCCCAAAGCTCTTAATTGCATCCCTGTTTCCCTCACTTGTGTCTCATCCTTGCGTCTTAGTCCCTCCCACCAGGGAAGAATGGAAAGACGCAAGGAAACCATGAGGAGACAGAGGAAACGAGGAAATATGTTTTAAGAGACATGAGATGGTCGTTTCCTCTGAAGCGTCACGTGAAGCAATGCCCGTTTCTGATGACAGCTGATCCAGCTGTGATCAGCTGTCAGTCGGCTTTAACAGCTGTTTATGTCTGAACTGATCTAATAATACTAATAAAGACAAGTGCAAGCTGCAGTCTGTATTTCTACTGTGGACTGAGTCCTGCTTAGAGGACTAGGAACCATCTCTATACTGGCACAATATTTTTATATTATTTATTCATTATTAGTGTCAGTATTTATTGATATTCTGATAGTGAGTTAATTATTTCATAACCCAGAATATGACTATGGTGTCTTTTGAACACTGGACATTATTTATTAGGCTAAAGGGAAAATGTAAATGATATAACTCATATCAAACCGACGTTCAGGAATGATCAGACTCATGTGACTGAATGGAAATGAGGATAAATGATGTGAAAGGTGTTTGTTGCTGACAGACAGACTCTCCTTCTCTCTCTGACTTTAATAGTATCATTAAGAAAAGTTAACGGGGAAATAACATCATGAAAAGAAAAAACATTCTAATAAATGAAAGTTATTTTAAGTCAGTTATCAGGTTTTATAAACCCCTCTCAGTGTCAGACTGCTTCACTGACGGTGTGTGAAGGAGAGATACTGCAGGTCCTTCTGCTGCTGTTCAGAGCTTCAGTTAACACAGATTTTAACTAGATGGTGAATCAGAAGACAACTAAACTATAAAACCTTTAATCTGTGATCTGTTTTCACTCTGGTATAAAACTACAGTGATGTTGAGAGGTAAAGTTATCAGATCAGTCCGGTCGGCAGCAGCATCCAATCAGTAATTGATATCCAATAAGG
>CAKAOI010046896.1:0-18382 GCA_916701655.1 Sebastiscus albofasciatus
TATTATCTCCAATTTCTATTATGTACAAACGTCTATAAATCTGCTTACATATCATAGAAATAAAGACGCTCCTTAGATAACTTCAGAACTTGCCTGAGATTTCTCACGTTTTTAAGTTTTCTTCAGTATCAAATTCAATCAGTGATGGTTGTCTGTACATCCACAGGTACATTGCAAACAGGAACTGCTATTAGCTAATTCGGCATGCTTCCAATGGTGCCAATTTGCCAAAATGTAAAAAAATATGTGCTAAAGAAACGTAGTGGTAGCCTTCAGCTAACTGACTGACTCCATTATACTTGCTGGAGCAAAAGAATCATCTGAAAGCTGGGAACCTGAACAAAAAAGTAATGAAGTATTGAAATAACTCAAATAAATTGTGAAAGTGTATAAGGGGTTAGAACATTATGATGGAAGTATATGATGGTCATTCCCATGCTCTATTATGACTTAAGCAAGGTGTTGCAGCAATTTTTGGGCTGATACCATTTGTTACACAGATTTGGTGATAAATGTATCAATTTTTTACCACTGGAGAATTGATAAAAATTGATCAATAATCCCTCCAGAATACCACATTAAGACACCAAGACCTTGAGGAACACCATAGAAAAAGTCATGCTGGGATTCGGTTTCAAGCATTTTTGACAGTTGAGATTTCGGCGATTGGATGGCAAGCGCTTCTGTTGTGTTTAAACCCCCTATATTGTCAGTATACCTTGGAAAGCCATCCATCCTCTGAATGCTCTAGGTCTCTAGTTTGTGGCTATAAAGTTTCATGAGGCTGTGATTATCCTAGAGGTCACCACAGGTCATTTTATACAGTGAAGTCAAGTTTCAGAAAATGGTCTCACTGCAATGAAATGGCTGCTATGGTCAAGGGACCCCTTTTGAAAATGGCCATGCCAGTTTTTCTCCCTCGCCGAAACTTCTGAGTGTTATTTCGCCTCCTTCCTGACATGTTAGTATGACATGGTTTGTACTACGGATGTCCATAATTAACCGTTTAACCGTTAACCTACATTAAGCATTTTAACTGATTTAACGCTATCGGTTAAAACGGTTAAAAGAAATGTTAATAATTAACTCAAAAGCTGAGCGGCTCAGAGGAGCGGCTCGTCTCTTTAAGGAGAAAAACTGGTCCACCTTAACAGCCCACCTTAAGAGGCGGAGCTGGAGTTGCAGGATACAGGAAGTCGGCTCCGGTCTCTGGCTCGCTTGAGCGGAGGAGTTGTAGTTCCGTAGCATTTATTCACCGACAAATAAACTGTACACACACTGCCACACCTACGTTCACAGCTAGAACACCACCAACAACCTCACACTCACCACCAACACACACACACACACACACACACACACACACACACCCACCCATGGTCTGTTGGAAACTCGCTAAAGTTACTCAGACTACGTGTGCGGCGGCGAGCCTCCGGCAATGCTAGAGCTGCTAACGTAGCACAAATACACACACTGTTTGTTGGACACTCGCTAAAGTTACGCCGGGCAGACACACAGCTGACAACCTGCTAAACTAAACTAAACTAAATGTGCGGTGGAGACTTTTACGGCTGCATGTCCGCGACACTACACGCAGCATCATGGCTTCTAAGTTAACGCTCCCGGACGGTGAACTGGGGACTCCCGTCAACCAATATCTGTTGTGCTCCTGCAGCTGGTACGAGGCACAAATCTTGTCAGTTAACAGTTAATAATCGGTTAACGAGGGTCGGTTATCGGTTAAGAACATTTTTCAAAATGAGCAACCCTAGTTGGTACCAATGGATTCCTTTTTCTAGTTTCATATGATACCTGTACCTTCTCTCTAGCTCTGAAACCCGAGCTACTGAAAGTCTGCGGCGGGGGCCGACACACTCGAGTAGAGGAAGTGGTTATGTAAAGTGAAGGAACACATACAAGCATCTTCTTAATTATGTCATGTGGATGAAACTGGTTTCTCTGGAATATTTTTAGCTTTGTGGTTCTAAATCACAACCAGGCTTGTGTTGTTTCCAGCCTCCCCGCCACAGGGAATGGTTTTACAATGCTGCCAAACTGGTAGACTTTAAACTGTGGTAGGTATAAAAGAGACGGTCCTCACCAGAATAATGACAGCACTGGTTTGTTTGATGCTTAATGCTTTAAACAACCTCTCTTAATAGTATAAATGATCCTCTGTTGGGTGGAGGTACAGTGTGCAAAATATAAATATCGGATATTGGGCTGATACTCAAATAGCTGGGTCGGGTATCGGTGACAAAGTGGCTGATCTATTCAATTCTATGTATATATACTACATACATTTTAGACAGGAAGTTTGAATTCCTGTTAAAGTTTTGACCAATTTGTTGCTGCATTAAAAAGGTTTACACCTGAATTGTAATTCCTGTTAAATTTGAAGGTCTCTATGTATTTGTTACATTTTGTTTTACCTAGGACCCAATTACAACCTCTAAAAATAATATTAAAATGACCATATTTGTTTACAATTTACCTAATCTGTGAAGTTTATTTGCATGTTAAAAGTTGGAAGGTGAGCAGCAGCACAGGAAATTTGACTTTCGGTGTCACAGCTGCTGGCATACCGGCGCTGCAGGTTATAGTTTTGCAACCTATAAGTAAAGGCTAAATTAATACATTTAACATACAGCATTTGAAATTGAAGTATGATCACAGGTCAATTCAGGTCGTATATTAACGGGTCTGGAATTAATGTAGACATAACTGATCATTTGTGGATCTATGCCGGACTCTGCTACAGAGAGAAAACATCCACCACATGATTGACTATAATAACAATAGTTTGGAGCAAGAAAAAGATGATTAATCGATCGATATCTTCTTTACTTCTGCAGCAGCCTAGTCGGCTGCTTTTGCAAACAGAATGTGATTTGGTGGATTACATCATTGGAATATGTTCTATGTATTTGCTCTGGGCTGTGTGCTGTTCTGTGGTTTATAACTGGCCAGGATTACTTCTATTGCGCGTCTCGTTACCTTGTTAAATGCCGCTCTTACAAACCATTAATGATCATGCATATTCCCGGGGTAAAGGAAGATCCTAAAGTGTGCCATAAAATTAAGTTAAGTGGCTGGATTGGTTGGAAGAGAGTCGCCAAAATGGTAAATTTAAAGTAACAGTGAATGATTTCTTGAACATTTCTTGGCTGCACAATTAATCAAATATTAATCGCGATCACGATTTTGGGCTTCCCACAATTTAATTGATCAACTGCAATAATGATGTTTATAATGCTCCACTCATAGAAATCTCTTCTGCATAAATCCAACGCTTCCTAAACTAACAGCTAGAGATGCTCCGTTAAGCAGCAGCCGATTGAAACGGGCCGGTTTCCAGCGGTCTGATATGCTCATATATCCAAGTTTTTGCCGGTCACACACACATGTGCAGCCGCCACATGATGGTTTTACGTCGGCACACAGCGGCACAGTCAGTAACGTCACACACACACACACACACACACACACACACACACACACACACGTCGTCGGTGTGGAAGTCCAAAATAAGCCGTGGAGGAACAACCTTTAAAAACATCTGGAATAACTGACTTAATCAGACACGTATTATATTGTAATTCATTCCCGTAACGGAGGGTCCATTGAGTTACATAATGGTGGTGCGTTCAAGCTCTACTCGGTAAAAATGAGGTCGAAGGTAAATTATAATGCTATCATGATGCGTTCAAATGTAATCTTGTAAAAATGTAATTTTGCGGTGAGAAACTTGAATGAATCCAGTTGTTTTAAGGAGATGTTTTCACAGCAATATAAGATAGATAATAACATTTAAATGTGAAGTTGCAATAACAAATATTTTGTCCCTAAAATCAATGAATAATCCTGATAAATAATCTCAATATTGATCAAAATAATTGTGATTATCATTTTGGCCATAATTGTGCAGCCCTATGACATATAGAATGGTACTTTATGGCTGATATAGACCTGTGCACGGGAACCAGTGTGTCCGTAATCCTTAATATGAATCATATTTGTAACAATATTGTGAGTCATTGTTGAAGGCTCACAAATGACCTAATTTCTTGTTGAGGTTTGAGGACTTGTTGAGTCATCCCTTTTTGCAGTGGTTGGAAGAGACATTTTCAAAGGCTGGATCACACAGTTTGCCAAATCTGCTTTGTAGGCTTGTAAACATGAGGTACACCAATTAGCTTTAGCCGGTAACACCAAAAAACATCCTGGTCATGATGGACAGCAAAGACAGCCGCTGTCTGTCACAATGACATTAGATAATGTGGTTAACTATCTTAAAAAGAATCAGTCCAAGTCTAATACTGTTGATGACTTCACTCTTATCAAATCAAGGTTTAAAGCCACAATCAGCAACGTAATAAACATAATAGAAACAAGGCTGTGTTTACATGTAATTGAACAGCGATGGAAAAAAGCAACAGCGAAGGCCTTTCCACGCAACACTGGATACTCTTCTGTGTACATTTCTCAACAAACCGTGAGGCACAAAAGGGAGTCGAGGCAGAGCAAAAAAACACTTACAAACATACTGAAAAGAATTAGAAAACGGCAGCTCTTGATGCCAAATGGGCATCCTGTGTGATCAGACCCCTCAGTCGTTTTGTCTTTCAGTACCTGTTGAGTAATACTAAGTAGGTGGATGAGCAGAGACATCAGACTGTGTGCGTGTACACTACATGTGTGTGGGAACGAGCGTGGGTGGGTGGAGGGTGAGAAAGCATCGAGGCCTCTTTTAAAGTGATTTCACATGGTGGTTTTTAAGCTTCGGATTCATTTCACTGGTCAAGTTTCCTCTCTAATTTTACTGTCGGCGAGGAAAATTTGTTCTACATGTGTGTTATTCACGATGGGCGATCCTGCTTTTCGAGCATCGGACCACCTGCTGCGAAAAGGCTGAACAATCACTGCAGACCGTCTTACCAGAGCGCCTCTATATTCTGACTGCTTATTTTTGGCGTTTAGAGGCTCTGATAGCATCTGTGGTTTCATGCAGCTCCTTAGTACTGAGTGGTAGGTCAAGTATTCGTGGTGCTTTGTCATAACATTGCGTCATCTGGATGAGTCAAACCTCTTGCTTGCATTAGTGGAAAATCAACAGCACCTCCCCAGTACTTCTGAACTCTGCAGAGATTAACTTTTCTCCAGAACATTGTTTACTTTTGTGGTCTTTTACACGAGTTCCGAATGCCTGGGAGACGCTGAATGGCTGTAATGAACCGCTGTGTTTCCATTCAAATGTGCAACAATCAGACAATCTAATTTTATTTGTTTAGGTTAGTGCAATTCAAAGGGCTTTACAGATGACTGACGATCTGATAATAATATAGTACAAATGTAAACAGTAGTAGTAATGATTTATTTCAGTCTTTATTGACAACTTTCCAGAAAGAATGCACATATAAATAAATAAATAAATAAATAAATAAATACATAACAATAAGGCATTACATTTAAAGGAAAACTAAATAATATTGACCAAAAATGTGTAGGCTGAATCATTTTGTATAGCATATTCTAATAGGCAACCCTTTCACTACTAATCATCTCAGTTTTTGTGTGTCTTTACCACCTTATTTTTAAACTTTTTTTTTTTAATTTGCAAACTGAACTACAGATTCTTAATTCTTTAACTTCTACAAGTTAACCCCCTTTGACAGATATACATGTATTATTCTGTATATTATATTAAACAGTAAAACTATTTCAGACTAAACCAGAAAATTAAAAATGAATAAGTAATTCTACAACCAAATAAAATAGATGAAAATAGATTTTAGAAAAACAACAACAATAAACGAATAAAATAAAGGGAGTAAAACTAGTTAAAAAACATTAATTTATTTTATTTAAAACCTCGGAAAACACGTTGAGGTTGAACCCTCATTTTCACTGGTACCCAGGAATACATGCAATAAATGGAGACGCAACTAAAATCAAATGGCAATAAAAGAAGAATACATGGCTACTTTATATCAATTAAAACAACAACAAAAAAAAGTAAAATAAAAAGCATTGTCAGTTATGAACAATAAGATTAGCGATTGAACCTTGGAATTATTCAAAGATTAACTTTCTCCAAACAATGTTAACTTTTGTGGTCTTTTACACGAGTTGTGAATGCCTGGGAGACGCTGAATGGCTTTAATGAACCGCTGTGTTTCCATTCAAATGTGCAACAATCAGTCAGACAATCAAACTTTATTTGCACCTATCGTACAGGTTAGTGCTATTCAAAGGGCTTTACAGATGACTGAAGATCTGATAATACAGTACAAATGTAAACAGTAGTAGTACTAATAATGTATTTCAGTCCTTATTGACAACTTTGCAGAAAGAATGCACATACAAATTACAAAAAATAAGACACTAAATTAAAAGGAACACAAAAAATATTGCCTGAAAACATTGTTGTATAAACATTGTTACATAGCATATTTTAACAGGCAACCCTTTTACTACTAGTTTAACAAAAACAGACATTTTATACAAAATAATAATCATCTCCTATTTATACATGTTTACCACCTTTTTTTGAATTTTTTTTATATATATTTTTTTTAATATTTGCCTTTATATTAAACAGTAAAACAATTTCAGACTAAACCAGAAAAATTTAAATGAATGAGTAATAGAACAACCAAATAAAGTAGATGTAAATGGATAAAAAAACAATAAATTATTACTAAACTATTTAAATGAATTAATTATCATTATTATTATTATTATTATTATTATTATTATTATTAAAATATATTATCAGTTATTGTTAATTATTATAATAATTATTAATTAATTAATATTATTTATTTAATTTAAACTTTAGAATACACATTGAGGGAGAACCTTCACTTTCAATGGTGTCGAGGTATACATACAATAAACGGACACAATTGAAATCAAATAGCAATAAAAAAGAATACATGGTTATATCAACTAAAACAACAAAAAAAATAGATTGAACTTAAGAAACTAAGTCAGGACAAAGTTTGTCAAAGTCATTTTTTTCTTTTGGCTCTCCTCTAAAGGTTAAATGTGACTTCCGCTCCACTGGTTCACACCCATCGATACATAATGATTTGATCCGTTTTTCCACCTCAGCCGTTCTTTGAACTGATGAGTTTCTGGTGTTTTAATTCAGTCTTTTTAAAAATGCAAATTCAAATTAGCTTAAAAGCAGAAACGCTGGTCAGCCAGAAGGAATGCAAATATGAGTCGCCTTTGACGGCCGATTTAGCACGTCATGGTCAACTTTCCTCCACACCGACAAAGCGTGCTCAGCGTCCACACCCGACGGTTGACTTTCCCAGGTCGCCTAGCTGCACTTTATCGGACATTAATGGACCCCGGGAGTTTGATGTTGATGGTGAGTGTGAGCAATTCCCCTGGCAGGGAGTCAGGGGAAAATGGTGAATTACTGGATGCAGAAATGCGACCCAGCACTAATGGATGCAGAATGAGATAATCAAGAGGCTAACGACGACAGGAATATTTGTCGGACGGAGCAGCGGTGAAGAGCTTTGTACTTAGCTTTAGACATCCAAAATGCATCCATTAACCCAACTATACCAGGGCCCTCTCTTATGCGCTGACTTACAATGTTATGTTCCTTCAGGGTGCATGAATGTATCCCAACACAAAGGGCCTCTTCTAGACTCACAGCTGTGCATGAGGCTTCAGCTGGACTCGCTGCCCTAGTTTGGCTGCATATTGACACACACACACACAGACACACACAGACACACAAATACGGTCAAGCAGGGACGAAGCACTGCGGATACATGGGACGATATGTGGTATTTGACCAGAGTGTCCACGCTGACCAAATGAAAGAGTCCCCTGTCCGTCCCGTTTGTTGTATTGTTCCTCGTGGCCCAGATTCTCCCAAACTGGGTGTCGTGGCTAAAAGTAGCACTTAGTACACAGAGGCTACTCAGTTAAAGTACGTGCGGTGTTTGTCAGCGCTTGAAGATTTGTAGCACGTCTTGCCTTAGCGATTGCGTCGGGTTCAGCCATCTGTCACGTCCAGAGGGGATGTGGGTAGGAAAAAAACAAAATATTATAATGTCTTAAAGCGTCATATTACTTTTGTTTGGCTGGTCCCAACTGGTTCCAGAGCCCAGAAGGCCCCCTCCGTCAAAGAACTTGGAGATTATCCTTAGAAGGCAGCTCTTTTGGTGTTTTCGTTGACATAACACTATGTTCCACTGTAATTTCATCATCATCATTTCATTACCACGAGTATGTGCTTTGGAAAAATAGACTGACACAAGGGCTGTCAAATCAATTTAACATTTGAGCACTTTTTTTTGTGTGCAAAATGTACTTTAAAGGGAGATTTGTCAAGTATTTAATACTCAAGAACACGGGAGTATGGGCAAAGATGCCGCTTTATACAAATGTATGTATATATTTATTTTTGGAAATCTTTTACCAACACAAAACAATGACAAATATTGTCCAGAAACCCTCACAGGCACTGCATTTAGCATTAAAAATATGCATAACATGGTAAACTCAAGCCCAGTGTGTTCAGTTGATTTGACAATACTTGATTTTGAACATACAAAAAAATTAAATTGCAATTAATCACGATTAAATATTTGAATCGATTGACTGCACAAAAGCCTCGGTCTGAGTCTGTCTTGGCTGATGCCAAGGGTTGTGTCAGAAACAAAAGCATGAAGTGGATACAGTACTCGGGGAGCGAGGGGAGGCGCCTGCCAAAATATGTGTGCTGATTGAAAGCTGGATTGCTTTCAGGCATTGAAAGAAGGGGGGAAGGAGGAGACAGAGAGGCCGAGGGAACGAAGGAAGTAACGGATGCATAAGGCAGAGGGACACATTGTGAAACTATTTCCCGATGCTGGGAACATACACGGCGTCTCAATGAAACCAAGTATGCACATGTTGGGTAGGCCTCCAGGCAGGCGAGAGGGGGGGAAAGAAGTGTTTGTTGTCATTCCTTTTAAATGAAGCCGCGAGGCAGTGAAAGAGAGGAAGCTTTCTAATAACACGTTAGAGCTCATTGAATTCAACATGTGTCTTTTTCTATTTCGGTTTCATGGTTTTAATTCTGGGCTGAGTGGGTCCTGGCACCGTCTTCTTGCTCTTTTTTACCATTTTTGAATGCGGCTGCTCAGTGATCCGGTCCTAAACATGAGGTGATTTTTGCTCATTGCTCAACATTGCAAACTGGCTTTTTTTTTTTTTTTTTATAAACCAGCAAGTCTTAATCGAGTTGTTTTGCATCCCTGATCAACAGGAACTGGAGGGGTTGCTAAGAGGGATGCAGAATGGCCACAGGTGGGAGCTGTGAAGCTGCTAGAGAAATGGAAAGGTTATTGATTAGGGCCTCTAACAGGGTCGATGTTCATGTCTGTAGAAATGTACGCTGAAAAATGGCCTTTTATTCATAGGGAATACTGTCCTGTTGTATTTACCCAGAATACAATGCAGTTTATTACAGTAGAATTATGGTAACACTTTATTTTATGGGTCCATGATTTCCTAAAAAAAATTACCAATAATTTCCTGGAAACTGGCAGAGAATTTAGTAGTAACAACTGTAGAGTTCCTTAAAAGAACTGCTCCAAGTAAATATTAATTTGGTTGTTAGGATTGCGAAGTCGGTCCACCACTTTGGTCCCTCTAAAATATTTCAACAACTATTGGATGGATTACCTGACGTTTTTTTTTTACAGAAATTCATGGTCCTCAGAGGATAAATCCTACTGACTTTAGAGATCCCTGACTTTTCATCTAGTGCCATCTTCAGATCAAAAATGTAATAAACTTTGATTTATGGCACGTTAGCATGCCAACACACTAAATTTAGAGGATGACCTACTAAACATCAGCATGTTAGCATTGTCATTGTGAGCTTGTTGCCATGCTAGCGTTGCCATTGAGCATTTAGCACAGTTGTAGACTCATAGGCCCTGATCAGACCGAACACGGTTTGCAGGTGGAAAACACGAGGCGCACCACACGGCCCTTTTGTTGCCTGATCAGACTGAATGTTTTTTTTGGTTGTTTTTTTTTCAGTTTGCTGTGTCTTTATTTTTTTAATTGTTGAAAGGCAACAGTGCTACCTAATACTTTTTTTAAAAGTTTTTAATAATTACTTTTAAAGCATGGATGGGGTTGGCCCCTGATTATATCACTGACCTATTAAGCCCTTATGAGCCGGAAGACATCCTGAGATCCTCCGGCAGAGGTCTTTCAGTTATTCCTAGGTCAAGGCTATAAACCAAAGGAGACGGAGTCTTTGGAGTCGGGGCCCCACGACTCTGGAACGACCTGTCGGAGGAGATCAAGCAGACTAGCTCTGTTTTGTCTTTCAAATCTCTTTTAAAACTTTTCAGAATTACTTTCTCTTTAATCGGTTACTCTTCTGCTATTATTCTATTTGTTGTTACTTTGTTTTAGTACTTCATACCTTGCTTGTCATTTTCGTCTTTACTCTCTTAACTTATATACCTGTTAATTTCTTGCTTTTATGTCTTTGTAAAGCACTTTTTAAATAACTATTTAAATAATAATAACTTTATTTATATAGCACTTTGAAAAGTGCTTTATAAATAAAGTTATTATTATTATTATTATTAATACTTATTAGTTGGCTACAGTTCAAATGAATGAAAACAACTTAGCCGAAATCTAAAGCACCGCACTAATTTGCCTCCTGCTGTTTTCAACTACGGTTGGTTAACTCCTAAAGCTCCAGGTATCCAGCAAAAGTCACCACCATGAGAAAAAAAAAACACTAATGACTTTTGGGCAATTTTCCGCACCGAGTTGATTTTTTTTTTTTTTAAACTCAAGGCGTTCAGGGTGCTCTTGTAAAAATGCGAGGCACATAGAGCTGAAAACCGCTTCACTCTCATTGAAAACAGTTTTAAATAAAAAAGCCGCCCCAGACTGTTAGAACACACTCTGTCTGATCAGGGCCTTAGTCTGGTTGCATATTCAGCAAGTTAATAAAAAATAATAATAATAATAATCACAAAAACTGACATTTTTTTTAAATTAAATTTTACAAAATAAAAACACAAAACGTATTGATCCAAAAGATTTCTAAATGTCGAAATGCGAACAAAATATTTCTTAACACTACATAAGTTATTTGAACTGTGCACATTTTTTAGTTTTCGAGATCTGCTCATTTTTATGAGCCGCATAACAGGATGTCACTAAAGACAGTAGCATTAGCTTTCTGCCGCAAACGAATGAATGCTGTAGCTATTACGGTTTTTATTTTAGATTTAAAACAAGATCATGCAAACGACGATCTCCTGCGACCACCCCGAGGGATGTCCATTTTTAAAGGGTTAAATATACGTTTACTTTCCATATTTGTTGACATGTTGTGGGGCTGATTTTTGTTGCTTTGATCATTTTTATTGTATGGCTCCCTATAATTAGTTCTAAATTACAGTGTGTTTTTCTGGACACTAGAAAACTAGAAGTTTAGTAGGAATTCTTACGAACTTGTACATTAAAGTGTTACAATTTTATTCATCTTGTTTTTATGCAGATTACACTATTGTTATATTACTATTTAATGCTGTTTAGGTAGTGACATCTAGTGGCATGGTCACCTGTTCAAATTATTACAGCCAGCTCGTTATTTACTCATTCCCAAGGCTGGGTATCAAACAATTGAAGAATCAGCCCAAAACGATCTGTACTTTCAAAAACAAACAAACACATCCTCTGAACCCTTTTTTCCATTTCCAGTCATTCACTGTTGAGCTTTTACATTTATTGTACGTAACATCATCCCATTGTGCTGTTATATATGTACATGACGCAGCACATTGCCCAGAATTAAAGGTGATGGTAATGCCAGCTGTGGTTTTTTCTGTAAGTATGTTAAAGGCCTGGATCTAATTTTCAACAGTTGGTTAAATACATCGCACATGTATCATTAGTCATCCAATTACTGTACTGGAGCTGTTTGCCTTGTTGCTGCCTCAACTGGATTATGGGATTTTACACAGTAACCTCCTCTTCACCCTTTCATCGCGTCCGGGAATAAAGCTTTTCATTCAACATGTATGCATCCGTATGGTGCACGTTTCAGCTTAACCCCGCTTACTGTGCCAATAGCACATGTGTCTGTCTGTCTGTCTGTCTCTAGATTTAGGAAAGGACTGGAGATACAGAGAGGGGGCCATTTGTAGTTATCTGATATCACATCTGGTTCCTTTCATGTTCTGTGTTTGTTTTATTTTTTTGGCCTCAGTGAATGATGGATAACGGCTGTAAAGTAAAGAATGAATAAGTGGGTAACACTGACAACAGATCGGGCCAGACTGTGGATCGTAGTCTATTCCTGTACTTCGCCTGAGGTTTTGAATGCTCAGGAGTTGTGCAGATGTTGTTGCCAGATGTGGATCAATCTGTGACCTCAGCTTTGGGCTTCACCTTTTTAAAGTTGTCTGCACATGTAAGAACACACACACACACACTCACACACACACACTTGTTGACAGGACTGGAGGTGTGTACAGCTCTGTAAATACCCCCGCTGTGGTCCTAATGTGTTTCTACAGTTATGCAGCATCGGTGCCAAATCACAGTGTGCGTCTGCTTTTATTTAACTCTTGTTAGATTTTGCTGTAAACGGACCCACTAGTTGTGCTGTAGAGCAACGTCTGATTAGCTTGTCAGTGTACATGTGTTAAATGTTCTACCATTATGTGCCATGCAAATTAACTGTAGTTTATGTTGCCTGTCAAGCTTTGCAGCCTCACACTGCACATAATTACAGTGATAACAGTAGCCATGTTTCCATTCACATATGTTTGTGCGTATTTTTAAGTATCGCAATAGAAAAGCTGCATGGACGCATTAACGCAATATAAATGTTTACGCTCGCTTGAAGTGCATTTTCCTTTGTCAAAAAGAGTTTAGCTTCTCATTTCCAGCTGGTGACCATTAAATATTTAATCTCAATTAATTGCATGATTGTCCATAGTTAATCGCAAATTAATCATGCATTTTTCATCTTTTCAAAATATACCGTAAAGGGACATTTGTCAAGTATTTAATACTCTTATCAACATGGGAGTGGGCAAATATGTTGCTTTATGCAAATATATTTATTATTGGAAATCAATTAACAACACAAAAAAATACAAATATTGTCCATAAACCCTCACAGGTACTGCATTTAGCATAAAAAATATGCTCAAATCATAACATGGCAAACTGCAGCCCAACAGGCAACAACAGCTGTCAGTGTGTCAGTGTGCTGACTTGACTATGACTTGCCCCAAACTGCATGTGATTATTATAAAGTGGGCATATCTGTAAAGGGGAGACTCGTGGGTACCCATAGAACCCATTTACATTCACATATCTTGAGGTCAGAGGTCAAGGGACTCCTTTGAAAATGGCCAAGCCAGTTTTTCCTCGCCAAAATTTAGCGCAAATGTGGAGCGTATTTAGCCTCCTTTGTGACAAGCTAGTATGACATGGTTAGTACCAATGGATTCCTTAAGTTTTTCTAGTTTTATGATACCAGTATCTTCAGTCTAGCTTTAAAACCTAAAAATCACAAGTTGCATTAATGCGTTAAAGAAGTTAGTGGCGATAAAACAAATTTGCGTTAACACGTTATTATCGAGTTAAAGGTAGGGTCGACGATGTTGGAAAGCTAGTATAATTTGAAAGTAGCATCGCCTCAGGAGCTCCGTCTAAACCCCAACGAGCAGAGAGGCATCTGATTGGTTCTTTCCAAGCGGACTGCGAGGCAGTGATTGGTAGACGTTTTTTTACAGGATTACAGCAGCTACAGATGACGGCTCTTTTTCCGTCCCTGCCTTTTAAATTTGACAGCTCTAGTTTTTACACCTGCAAAACAAACGCACATGTGCTTTGGACTGCACATGCAGGAAACTGGGCTGTTGGCTGATGCGCTCAATTTTCATTCAAGTGAATCATTTTGGAGTCTGGAATTGAGTTCTTATGATAGGTGGGTGATACGCTGTTGAAGGTATAGCCTTGAAAGAGGAGAAAAACAACAAAGCCAATGCAGGTCTTTAAGTATTCAGATTGAGCTTTGCTATTTTCTTTTTTTTTTTTTGGGTACAGGAAATATAATTCAACATGTTCAAAAGGCCTTAAGGATACACACAATGCATCTATATCCTGTGAAATGTTGCAATGTGTTTGTGTACAAAGAAACCTCCACAGGGGGCCGTTAACACTACACCTGTTTATTTTTTTTTACTGGGATGAAATTAAGCAAATCCCTCTTCTGAGGTATGTAGCTTTGGTTTGAGGCTGTTCACGTATCCATCTCCAGAAACAAATACAGCAACTAAGCAACGCCAATACCTGCTGAGAACAAAGAGAATGATGAATTTTCTTCTTTCCTAGTTTTGATCTTCTGTGTAACTTTTTTAAAAAGATCTGAGTTTAGTTTCCACCCATTTCTAAGGTGATACAGTACGGTGGGGAATCAGCATGAGATCCAAATCTCTCTGCACCTGAGGGAGACACTGTTTTAATACAGTGTGTTGACAGAGGTGCTCTTTCTCTCGCCGACTATTTCCTCTTTGCTTTAAATTCTGCCATTTGCTGATAGAAATGGTTGAAGATAATATATTTGTGCCGTTGCCATGAAAGCTGCACGGTGATGCTGGAGGGTTGAGGCTGAACCTGTTGCTCTTAATTTTACATTTACAACTAATACATTTCCTGAGTAACAAAAACATGTTCTTCTTATTCTCCCCATGTTCCTTTTTAGAAAAGAGTAAACTTTACTGTGCAACCTTTTATATTTTGAGTTGATAATCAAAAGCAATTTGTGTGATGCGCACTTTGTTTCCATAGCGACGGGCTGCTGTAGCATCCTGCAAAAAGCACTCACTCAAAAACATTTTTGCAATCAAGATTGCATCATATTAAATGATTTTTCTGGTGGTAATTTAAACGATTATGCAGATTTCTTTTGGTTTTTCATCACTACATAAAGTATTGTAGATGATGTGGTTTCAGTATGCTCAAAAACAAAAGCATTAAGAAGCATTTTTTTCTTTTAAGAAATTTCAATTCAATTTCAATTTATTTTTATAGCGTCAAAAAACACAAGTTGTCTAAGGACATTTATCATATAGAGCAGGTCAAGACCGTACTTATTTAGAGACCCAACAAGAGATCCCCCATGTGCTGTGTCATACAGAAATGGGTCACCAATATTTAGTTTCATTTTTAAAAAGGCTCAGTAATATCTTAAAGGTCCCATATTATAGATTTTCATGTTTTTTTATTATAAAGCAGGCTTAAGTCCTATATAAATGCTGTGAAAGTATCGAAACGCTCAGTCCACAGGAAAATACACACAGCCCGTATTCAGAAACTCTGAATTTGAAACAAGCTGTCAGAATTTCTGTCCATTTGTGATGTCACAAATATACAATATTTAGACCATTACACAGTTTTAAACATAAACAATCTAAATGTGTCCCAGTTTATTCCTGGTTGCAGTGAATGCGAATGTCATCAGCTGACAGGAAGTACGCATGGACCCAAGCTGTTGCCTAGCAACGCAATTCTGTTGCAATTTCGGCGCAATTCCATCGAAATGCGCTAAAACAGAGTATTTAAGACAGAGGGTAAATACAGGCATGTTCAGGCCGACAGTATGAGGAAAATAAAGTTTTTTTTAACATTACAGCATGTAAACATGTTCTAGTAGAAACACAAAATACAAGTATGATCCTGAAAATGAGCACGATAGGGACCTTTAAAACAGCTGGTTACTGTAGTTCTTAGCATACCTTACTGAAGGAAGTGCATTTGTTAGGGACTATTTTCAGCAAGGGATTAATCCACATCTGGTGCCCTAGTGCACCCTGGGGTGCTTTGAGGTACGGGCCAAGGGTGCCGCAATGTTTATCATATCATTATTAATTTATTGTGCGTATTTATTAATGTTTCACCTAGGGCTGTCAAAGTTAACGCGATAATGCAACGCAAATTAATTTTAAGGCCACTAATTTCTTTGACGCAACTTGCAATTTTTAATGAACCTCTTAAAAATCTGACGTGTCGCCGTCGGGGCCTGGGCGTTGTTCAGTCTTTCCACATGTCATTCAGTGCAACAGTGTGGCTCATTGATGCGTTTCTGGACAATGAAGCTCTTTGACCCAGAGGAATAAGATATATCAGGCTTTGGATACACACACACACAATAGTTGTAGGATACGTTAATTGTTGGTTGTGGTGTTTTCATGTGATTTGTCTGATGAGAACAATCCAGCATATCACCAGCCTTATCTTTTAGAAGTCACTATAACTCCTGGCCTTAATGGTTTAAGCCACTGACCATGTCATTGCCAAGTCCCCCCTGCCCCCCTTTCTTATCTCATTTCCTGTCAACTTTCTACTATATGCTATCCATCAAAGGCAAACAATGCCAAAGCAAAACTTTAAAAAAAAAGCACTAAAGCTGATGAACAGATGGGAGTCGAGAGGAATGGTTTCTATTATATGCTAATTAAATGGCAAAAATCCAACTTGTGAGATCTCAACACTTCTCCACGTGGCTCCAGCTGGTTAGACAGGTTAGCTAGAGCCAGGCTATGACTGAGAGGCCGACACTGACTTATCACACGGCGTATTGGCCTACATTCAGTGCAGTAAATTGCAGCAGTAAATGTTTTACGGTCCGTATCTTGTACTTTTCTGACAATTGGTTTTGACAACTGAAAACATCTGACACCAGGAAGTGGTTCTAGTTCCCACCGCTTTTTTTTCCCCTGAGGCATTAAGGATTATTTTCAGGTTACGTCCTCTAAAAGTGATTAAAAAAGTCCAATTTTTATTCACCCAAAGGCAAATTACCCAAAGAAAACACTGTTGAATGCAGGAGTGGTCAGATCCCTCAGCATGCTCAGTAAATCCTGGGTTGCTTCCTCTGTAATGAGGCGTGAGGCCATCTCCCCTGCAGAGGAACCGCATGTCTGGCTGCTTGGATTTGCAAACTCATTGTTTTGGTCAGTTTCCAAAGCTCATTATCATAGTTACGTGTTGGAATGAAGACTGAATGGTAAACCGAGCAGAGAGCTTTCTTTGCTCCACCTAACATTCAGCACAAAACAAACCCACTTTTACTGACTGGCACTCACTCTTATGATCATTGTTATGATTAAGATCCAACTCCTCTGCTTCACTTTGATATTCTGATAATGTTACTGAATGGAAAGAGAGCAAAAGCTTGTATTCGACTGAGTGAAGTAAGATATTTACAACATCTTAGTGAACCCATCAAGACTTTTTTTTATTTTTCTTTTGATCAAGATCTTCCCCTCTTGGCCTATATTACTCATTCTTTGCTGTTTTATAATCCTTCACCGCCTCTTAGATCCTCTGCTCAGCCTTTTTTTTTTTTAACTTTGCACCAAAACTGTGGTATTCCCTACCCAAGGCTGTAAGAGATGCAACCTCTGTGAACATTTTTGAAAACAATTTAAAACTTATTTATTCAGCATTGCCTTGAACTAGCTCTCGCGCTTCCTTTTTTTTTATACTAATCTTTTCTTTTATTGTCCTAATGTCTTCCTTTTGTTTATTGCTTTGATAAATTGTGCAATATTATTAATCTGTAGGTTTTTATTTATTCTCTTGTTTCTTCACTTTTTTTGTAAAGCACTTTGAACTACTTCCCCTAAGATGCTAAAATAATGATAATGATAATGATAATAATAATGATAATAATAATAATAATAATAATAATAATAATAATAATAATAATAATAAATATTACTCCCAAGAAAGCATTCATTTGATCACTGGCAGGTCAAAATATGTCTAGGTTAAAAGTATGCCATATTTAATTAAAACGTAAGTTTTCTTCCAACTATTTCTATTTAGTTATTTATTTAATTTTATTTTTGTTTTATAAATGTTTTATATAATTTTGAACATGTAACAAATACGTATAACAAAACAAAATAACAAATAAAATGAACAGTAAGCATATAGCAAACTCTTAATATACAAATTATTACAAACAATATACTGTTAATAAATACATGTCTGAAATGGAGTACGAAGAAGTAGTATATATATTTGATATTAATTAATTAATTAATTAATTGTAATATATATCATAATTAATAATATATAAACTTTAATTAAAAACTATACTATAATTTAACGAGTAGTTGGCATCTGCTTCACATTAAAATCAGATAGGGCTGCAAATATCTCTTGATTAATCAATTAATTGTTTGGTCTATAAAATGTCAGAAATCTGTGAAAAATGACGATCAGTGTTTCCAAAAGCTCAAGACGACGTCCTCAAATGTCTTGTTTTGTCCACAATTCAAAGATATTCAGTTTACTGTCA
>CAKAOI010046897.1:0-22394 GCA_916701655.1 Sebastiscus albofasciatus
TACATTTGCATAAAGCAAGCATATTTGACCACTTCCATATTGATAAGAGTATTAAACACTTGACAAATCTCCCTTTAAGATTCTGAACAGATAAAAAAATGTGTGATTCATTTGTGATTAATCGCGATTAACTATGGACAATCATGCGATTAATCACGATTAAATAATTTAAGCGATTGATAGCCCTAGTTTTAACCTGACTCAACGTTTTGGTAAAGCAGAACATATAGTCTTGCATAAAGTTATTATACATTACTTTTAAGTTATTTTCACAAGCCTGAGAACTGAAACAAAATCCTACACTATAATATTAAATAACATTTCCCTGTTTCCTTTCATTAGTCCTAGTTATACATTCAACTCAGATTTCCATTAGAGAAAGTTGTATTTACTCTACAGAGAAGGTGAGAGCAAGCATGCTGACGATTAACTATATTCCCGAGGCAAACTCCTCAACAGCCACGGCGACACTTATGAAGCTTACTGCACTTCAAAAACTGACATCATAACACAGAACTAATGATAAATAATGTATAGCTTTTCAGAAAAGGTGAGAAAAACACTGAAAGAAGTAGTGGTCTGATTTTCACTAAATTTGTACTGATGATATCCAAGTTTGAACATGATGCACACATTGCAGCATCCCCAGCTGAATGATCACAAACATGTTATCGATAATACTGTAGCTTCAAAAACATGCTGTGAACACACCAGAAGAATGAAACAAAACAATGCTATTTTTTAACTTAACAAAATGGCAAGTTCTGATAGGGTGATGGAGGCAGTGCCTGAAATGGGCCGGTATTCACCAGTACTGAGTAGCGGCACTACTGATTTTTGTCCACATGAGTACCCTTACTTCTTATTGCGTAAGCCAGGTGCCAAAGACACAGTGCTGGTTTACCTTTTTCTTCTATAGCCTACCAGCATTGTTCCTTCAAAATAAAAGCATTGGTCTTTATTAACAGAACAAAATCAACACATTGTCAAGGGGAGTGTGTCAGGTTGTTAAATGTTTTATTGTACTGAAATGAAAACAAGAAATAATACTTTCATGAGTAAACGAAATTTCCATTTTTATCACAACTGTCTATGTTCGTTTCTATGTGCAACTATTATTTTCACATTTGTAGTCCAAGGGCTCATGTGAAAAACAAACAAATAAATACATTTCTATTCATAAAGTCTCTGTTACACAAAAAAAAAGGACTATTTACATTTTTATCAAAACTGTCATTATATGTACATCGGCTCTTGGTGTGTTAGCAAACCTACCCGAATCAGCTGTGTATTTATGGGCTTGAACACAACAAACATCCTAGGCTACCTACTGCAAACAAATGACTTGAATCGCTCACTCAATGAGTCCCTGGCTGCACGTTTGCTGCAAGTTGAAAGCTCAACTGAACTGAGAGTGAACACATCATTTCAGGAAGTGATTCAGTTCAGTTTGTTCCTCCAAAAGATTCGTTCTTTTGTTTGTCAGGCTGAGAGCCTCTCTTGCACTGCCTTGACTGTGCTGGGGTCCATCCTAATGCTGCTCTGTGACATAATATACCCCAAAAAGTCAACGATGGAGGCATGGAACCCACATTTCTCTGCATTGACATAGAGTTGGTTCTGCGGCAACCTCTGCAGTACTAGTTTGGCGTTGGACACATGCTCCTGATAGGACTTGGAAAAATTCAGGATGTCATCCAGGTACACGTAAACAAATAGTTCTAGCATGTCCCTGAGAACGACATTTACGAACGCCTTAGAAGACTACCGGAGAATTTGAAAGACTGAAAGGCATGATGAGGTATTCATAATGGTTGAACGCCATCTTCCACTCATCCTCCTCACGTATGTGCACCAAATTGTAATGGCGAGATAATTAACCCAACCTGCCAGGTGAGTGGCAAGTTCTCCTCACACACAGCGACATCCACGAAATGAACAAAACAACAGATTATCCAAGTATGCTGGAACATACTGAAGGTCATTTACATACTGTACATGTCACAAATGTATTCATTGAATGTCTGTCTCCTGCAAATTAAAGCAAGAGCACAGAGATATTGAGGTCAGAGTAAGTTTAGCTAATTTGTGTTAAAGGCTGTGAGGCAAGAACATTAAAAAGCTAGTTGGGCGTAAGGTAATAGCCCAATATTGGACAAAGGTGGAGATTAAACTCATTAGATCACCCTTAATCATCTCTAATGACCCTCACCTGTAATTTGCACCTCATAAAAGTTCTTCCATCTTAGAATTCATCATCTTGGGTTAAAGTGATGAATTTAAAAACACTAAGAACGAGAGAGAGGAAGTGTTCGTCTATAATTAGTCATGTAAAATAGCAGGATAGGTTCTTTGAAAGATTGTGATGTTATATATAATGGTCATGGAAAATACTGTCTGCTAAACAATGACACCTCAAACATACAGTAGGTCCACTCAACAGGTAAAAGCACAGAAGCCCCCTCACACGTAATGTAACTAGCATAAAAAGGAAACTTTAGCATGTAAATCCTGCTGTTTACTGGCAACATATAACAGATATTATATCATGTATCTTATGTTCATTCAAACAGGGATGCCTGCAGGGTGTAAACCACCCATGACAAATGTGTCAATACAGGATGTACTATGTTTTATTTATCAGCTACACAGGATCATCACAAGAGACTTTGTACATTGTTTGTGATTGTTCTCTGAAATGTTTCAAGCGTAAACAACATGATGCATTTTCCATCCAAAGCCATAAATCTGCCACCATCTCTCAACTGTCACCAAGTCACACACTGAAACTATACAACTCATGTCAAACTGATCACCAAAGCATTGATCACAGAGCTTGATAAACATTTATTAAACAACCACAAACACAGAGTAGCAGTGTAAGCAGTTTTACCTCAAAACAGCAGTTTTATAGAGGAGTTTCCTTCTTAACATATTGACACACATTACTTGAGCGATCCATGCGTTTTGTGGCAACAAAATAACTCCTAATGATAGTTTACTTATAAGGAGTTATAGACAGAGGCAAGTTTCAAGTTTTTTATTGTCATCATGTGCACAATAACAACAATTACAGAGAAGCAGAAGGTCTCAGACAGTAATTACAAAATGAATAAACTAATGTAAACAGGGATGTAGATGTATAGCCTATGCGTAATGGAAAGTAATAAATATATATATATACAGAGCTGCAAACAGATGTAAAACAGTAACTAAAAGTATAAAGGTAAAGTGACAGGTAGATGGGCGTTAGGCAGAAAATCAACAACAGAGAATCGTCAACAAACAAGTCACAACTTGTGAACACGGTAAACACAACCCCATTTGAAGGCGTCGGTACACTACAAGGCTGATTAGGGAAATGGGAAACAGGTGTGTAAGTTCATGTGGAAGGTCAGGTGATGGGAATGCTGGAAAAGAGGTCAGGGCACGGTCACACATGTATGAAATTTACATTGGCGAATATTTGCCTCCCGTTCACTTCTAGTCTATGCGAGCGAAAGGGCGATTAAGATATTCACTTCTGGTGGCAAAGCAAATTTGCATCTTCACATCACGTGGAGTTCAACTTTGGTGAACTCTGACCGACGCAGTGAAGTCGTAGCCTCAACCAATAGACGTGCGTGTGGTTGATCCCACTTGGCACTGCCCACATTCAGCATGACTATCACCTTGGCAGGCAATGGTTACTCGCCTGCATTCGCACATGTGACCATGCCCAGTCTGCTCCAGGCTACTTTCTACATAAATTATAAATTACAGTTGGATTTTGACCCTCAGCTGCCTCAGCTGAGGCAACAAGAGTGGTTGTCGCGTACAGTATTTCTCAAAATACATAATTCATTACAATGCAGCACTCCTAAAAACAAATATCCCTTGACTTTGAAAACTTCATTAAATGAGTCCAGCAGTATTTTCAAAGGTACTTATTGAGATACTGTTGCACTGGCTTTACTATTTGTTGCAGCAGGCTTAAATAAACAATGTATGGAGCGCTGTGTGAGTAATGCTACAAAGTACAATGTTTCATTTATGAGCTGCGAGACACAATAGTAAAGAGAGCCACATTTCATTAAATTTTAATTAAGACAAACGATCTGCGAGGGCACACCATCTCTTAGGTGGTTCTCCCACATCACGTGACAACCAGATGGACACAACCACTGAGGACGGAGAGAGGAAATGATGGCGACCTGCTAATGGATGACAATACATTTGTGGGTTTTTCCCTGAGTTACACCCATATATATATATTTATACCACAAACAAAACAGCAAAACCAGGGGTGGTTGTAATAGTTTGAGGCAACATCCCTCTGGCAGGTGGTGTGATTTATGATGGGATGACTGTGATGAGAAAAGGTTAGCAACATGTCATTAATGAGATTTCACAGTGCCACAGTAAAGAGGCATCCCATGTTGCTGTTTCCAGCTTGTAGTGTAGATATTAGTCTTTATATTGGCCATCAATGGCTTGAATAACATGAATGTCCTGTAACTGTGACAGGCTTGTGTTGCAGTGTATGTAATTATTAAAATGTATGTAACAATAATGTTTTGGCCACTTTGAGCCAGCAGAAACAAGCTGAAACACAACACTGACATGTCACCACCTTGTCACAGTCAAGTCTGTCAGAGGACAAACGCCAGGAGGAGAGTGGAGATATAAACACATGAGAGGATAGCAAGGAGCAATAATGAATGATAACCCTCATCCTTGAAGTATTTTGGTTGAGACTCTTTCTGGGTCTATTTGTTTGTAAATGCCGAGCTCAGTGCATGGTGAGAGACGCTGCTGGGGAAGTGTGGAGTGACTGAAAACTTGCCGGGTTCAGCTATGGCCTGCATCCTTCTCTTTTTGGCAATCATGGCATTCAGTGTATGTTGTGGCCTGTTAGAAGCAAATAAAGGCAAAAAGCTTGGTGGTAATTAAATCCACTAGACATAACAAGAAAACATTTTACCAGTACTATCTGGGCCGTGACAATACGGTGAAGTTGTTGTCAAAGAGTTGCTTATTTTACGCACCCTACACATACGGAGCAACATTATCATTCATTTGGAGTCGTGTTTCAGTTCACCTGATGAAGGGAAGTCCAATATTCACTCTCCTTTTAGCTCCATTTTTGGTCCCTACCAGCTACGGCTAGGTATTGGTACCCAATACCTTCAAGGTATCGACCGAAATAACCCAGTACCAAGTAGTATCAGAACTTCTCCAGTCAAACGATACCATTTGATCCTTTTTGTACCCAGATCTAGAAAAAAATTATTATTTGTATGGTTTTGCATCGCAGCCAACCACCGCAAGAGTTCATCGGTTTAATGCGACATATGATTGGCCCACTACACCGCAGCAGCTACAACCGATACAGCCAGGACTGCCTGCATATGGCACTTAACATGGAGATGGCTGAACTGGCGACTAGCAGCTAACGGTGCAAATAGCGCAAACAAACAACAACAACAATGCTGACAGAGCTAACAGAGTTAACGAGAACCGGAGGGTGGGCGTTACGCTTCCATGACGGGTAACTGCCGTATGAGTACAGTGCAAAGCAGCGACGACTAGCTAGCCAGTGAGACACACACACCCACATGATGGGTATCAAAACAAGCAGAAAAAAGGTATTAAATGAATTACTCTATTGGTATTGGTTTCACTTTAAGGGTAATGGTACTAGTGAGAGCCGTGAGAGTGAACCAAAACAGTTGTTCATATAAAATTATTAATCACAGCAGCTTTAAGTAAGAGACACTAATGAAGTTGATGATAATGGTTTTTGCATAATATTTTTGCCGATGCTGCTTTTTCAATGGTTCCATATGAAGAAGTCAGAAACCCACTTGTTGGCCTCTCTGGGAGTTTACAGCAGGTCAGATTCTGAATACATGGAGCGTGATATAGGTATGCTCAATGAGACAAAATATTATGTGGTGTTGCTCTGTGCACAGATTCACTATGAGGAAACAGCTCCGAACGTGAGTCACATTAGTAGAAAATCACATTCCTCCAACCCTCGACTAAAGAAGTCTAATGTCAGCACTTCCCAAGAGGAAAATCACGTAATTCATTTTCCTGTCAGTCAGACCTGACTAGAGTGCTGTCAGTCACCATAAGCAAAAGAGCCATGAACACACTGCTCTGCTACATACCATTAGGATCCGCAACAGTCACAATTTCAGGAGTTACTGGTTGTCAGCAACACATTTTTCATGAGCGAGCCTTTTGGACTTAATCCAGCCCTCAACATGCTGCTTCGAGGACAAGAGGTCTGAGGATGTTGCTCCATGTGGGATCCGCAGCTGGAAGAAGGAAAGCAACTTAGCACAAAATCTCTCTAGAAAGACTGCAATTTAACATTATTTCTACCAGTTCTTTTTTTTAAAGAAAAAGCACATTTCATATCAGCAAAACTTGGGAAGATGGTGATGTTATGTATGCAGTCATTAGAGGCTCGGTAGAACAGAAAGAGATTGATGGACTCGTGTGCAGTCTGTGCTGCCTGGTCATACTAAGGCGAGCTCCTTATAGTGCTTTCCCCCTGGGCTAGAGCGACTATTGGTCGAAGTTCAGATATAACTTCATTTTCTATGTGGATGAAATGCACCTTAAGGGCATAGGCAGCGGGTGGAGGAGAGGAAGGAGCTGTGCAGAAACTGTGTTTCCAGCTCACACAGACGCTCGCTGAGAGTCAGAGGCTAGGGCATAAAAGAAATCCATTGTGGCTGTGGAGCCTGACTGCTGACAGAAATTAAATTGTGTCCACGGACTTTTCATATAACAACCCAAGGTCTATGTCAATAGTGCCAGAGTCTCAGTACCATTACCGAGCAGGCAAAAAAAAAGCCTTTTTATTTGTACTACAAATGTCAACCTTTCAGTTTCCTTTATCTCTTTCTCACATGAGCAATTTCTAATAAAGCAAAAACATCACAATTTCTACTGAGAAACATCACTTCAGGACAATCAACACAACAGCTTTTGTATTAACATCGAGTAGTTCATAACAAAGCTGCCTGTGTGTGTGGTCTGTGTTTGTGATCACACACTCTCATCAAGTCAACGGCATGTTAGTTTAGTCAACAGACATTCTGATAAAAATATACTACGTCATGTATTATTTCCATAATGATGACGAGATGCTACTGAAATATGTAATATTGTAAAGTAAATAACAAATCATCACATTACCATTGCTAAAAATGCATTTCTCTTTGTACAGCTGCAGTTAAGTCCCAATGCTGTTCCCATCTTTTTTTTTTTACTTGCCTGCTTTTCTGTAAAACACAACCAGTCAAATCCATCCTACAACACTTTTTTAGCTCTAATATAATGCGTACATTTACACCACTAGTACACCAGCACATTATTTAAGACAATTTCCAAAGGTAGTGCTGTATTTGAATGTTTTTGTATATCTATCAGAATCCAATAACAATCTCATGTTAAAGAGGACCTATCATGCTCATTTTCAGGTGCATACTTGTATTTTGGGTTTCTACTAGAACATGTTTACATGCTTTAATGTTCAAAATATGTTTTATTTTTCTCATGCCGGCTGTGCTGCAGCACCTCTTTTCACCCTCTGTCTGAAACGCGCCGTTTGAGCTCCAGTCGGCTCTGATTAGTCAGCTGGCCCACTCTGTTGTGATTGGTCAACCAAACCAAACTCTTCAGACTCCTCTCCAGCTCCGCTCTAACTAGCTTTGTTTAAGGGCATGCCAAACTAGCCGCTTGGCAGGTATTATGCAAATATGTTACTTGGTGATATCACCACGTTACGGAAGAAAAGGCAGGACTTCAAGCATGGCGACAGTTCACACAAAAACTATGTAACACACTAAAGGGAAGGGAAAAAGCCCAAAAGCATAATAGGTCCTCTTGAACTATCTAGTGGCAGCTAGGTCTAGATATCCAAGCTAGCTAAATTGCTACTTACCGAAACTAACATAAAACATGCTAATCTTATTTTTGAAGGAATCCAACGTTCGGGGTGGAAAGATTTCACCCTGTAAATGTTAATTCAAATAATGAGTCTAGAGGGAAATATTTGTTCTTCGAATCTGACACCAAAGCCATTTGAAGAAATAGGTTTAGTATTTTGGTAAATAAACTGAAAGTTTTTTTTTTATACTTATCTTGCCAAAATTTTGATAAAAAGATCGATACCACTCAAGTTACAATTGTTTAGCTTAGCTTAGCTTAGAGGCTACAAACAGCTAACTCAGCCACATTTTAAGGTAAAAAACAAATGAATAATGTGCCATCAAACTCCATTATAGCTGCTCTATGCAGTATAGTTGTGGACAACAATCAGTTATCAAATCAGAAAAATAAACCACTGTAAGATAGAAAAAAAGAAGAAAAGAATAATTGTTTTTTTCATTCAATATGCTTCATGATCATGTACAACAACACATCTTTTTCAAAAGAATTGACTGTGATTGAATGACAATGTACAGTATTTATATTATATATCTCTAACTCCCATAAAAGTCTAGCTTCAGTTTTAAATATAAAATGAATGCACAGCTGTTTTTACAATCATATCCACATCACTGAAACCTCTGTGTCCCACATTGTAGCCATTTTTTTTTTTAAATACATCTTAACAGACTGCGCAGTGAAATCTTGATTCAACAAGACAAGATAGTCACAAAATTCCCAGCTCAGTCTTAGTCTCTATTAAATCTTCGGAGACAGATACAGTGCTCAAACGAATATCAGATTGACAGATTGATACATGAGGACGCCGGACGTGTTGATAGTAGCAATCTGTATGAAACACAGGCCAGAGCAGTGGAGGAGAAATTACTTATTTTTTTGATGCATGGATCCCGCTGTTGAGCCTAGTTCACGGAAAGTTCAGTTGAGCAGCAGGCTCTGTCTCGGTCCTTTTGAATGGATTCACTCTCCACTATCTCTCTGGCAGGCCGGGGGTAATGGATGAGGTGCAAGGTTCCAACAAAAAGCACATCTGCATCCACACGATAAAGTGTCTCACAAAGGAGAGGCAGGTTTCTTTGAACGGGGGACCCTCTCGGAGTTTCCCACACATGGTCCTCATAAACAGTTGAGGTCCACAAAATGTTACTCTTTTGAGAAAGACTGTTGGAAATACATGCAACTAAAACACATTCATGCATTCTCACAAACTGACCACAGCGTTATATGACACAATGATAAGAATATTCTAGTAATGGTGTTGCCATTGGTGTAAACTGTTCTGAGATGTGTTTTGCTGTTGGTCCATTATTGAGCACATGCCATTGCTCAGGGTAGACAGTATTGTGTAATTGACTGGCTGGCCCTGAGGCAACTGGAGATGTTAGGCATCTCTGTGGTCACACCTCAGTGCCTCACAGTTGGCAAGGCTGGGCTTGCAACAAATCACACTCCACTGACAGCCACGCTCGTCTTTCGCTGCTCGCATCCTGTGGAACTGCAGCAACAGCAACAAAATGGCCTGAAAGCCAAGGGCAGCACATTTAAATATTACTCAGCAGCACCAAAAATTAAGCCTAAATACTCTATCTGCACATAAGGACCAACTAGTTCCGATCAGAGAGCTGTGAGCACACGGTGGGAGCGCTTACCCTGCCTCTAACCTTAGAAATGGCTGGGAAACCTCTGCTCCAACAAATGGGAAGGTCTGGCGGGGGAGATGTATTGTCTGGGCGCTCCAGAGAGAGAACAGATGGGGACCTGCTCCTGTTGTTGGGCCAACAGGACACTTGAACAGGCAGATTGCACATTTACATTTACGCCTCAGAACTGGAGACATTACGAGCCAGCGCTTTATACAGCGTTAACATGCATCGCTGCATCCAACATGTAGGAGCAGATACACATAGTTGTGCACGAATGTAGGTTTTCAATGCAGACATTGAGCAAATCAAAATTGTAATGGTTGTATAATAAATGTCATGATATCAATCATAATTGGTCTATATAAAATCAGTTGTTCTATCTGGGACAGACAGGAGGCAAACAATTGCGAGAGTCGTTCCTGGGGACACAAATGTATTCAGATTATGCCTGGTGGTCAGAGTGCATCCCAAAAAAATCCTCTAGTTTGATTTTATCCCATCTATCATTATTCTCTTTGGCAAACACAATGCCATTGGTTCCCAGAAGAATTATAGGGCAAGCACTGCAGAAGACAAACAATTTACTGGCACTTTGCCTCACTGAACAGCACTGTCAGCCTGCCAGGAACCATCCATTTTAAACAATACATGTTTTAGTCACCAAGCTGCACATTTTCTTGGACACAATAACTCACAGTATTCATACAGCCATTGAAGTTAAGCCAACTACTTAAGATAATAGAAGCTATTCAAACACTGGAAATGTGTACTCTCACAACATATCCTCATACAAACGGTTCGTATGATATCTTACGAAAAGTCATTACTCAGTTTATGCGCCTTTTCCTACGAATGTCCAGCAACACCCACACATTCTCATCCCAACTCGTCACGTACGGACCCTTTGTCAGACCCCTCGGTGTCACTTTACGGTCGCAGTAAACACGTGCTTAATGTTGTGAATTAAACAAAAACACTTACTTAGGATTAGGCAACAAAACCACTTAGGTTTATGAAAATAATAACATAGTTGAGCTTAAAACTACTCAGTTTGTGAAGATGAAAGTGAAAGTAAAAAATAACGCATGGGACATGAACAGCGGTCTCCTGGCCATCCACCTCCCCTCCTGTCCATCCTGTGTGTCTCTTTCACTCTTTAAACTACGTCACCACAGCACTTTCCCTGAGCGTTTAGTATTGATGTCTATAGGTTCACATTGTAGTTAATGGAAAGCCTGGTGCATGTCATACCGATGCTCAAGGGGTTCCTTGTGCGTCGGTATCAAACGCTGTGACAAAGCGTTGGTATTTGACGCCCTGGGAATGAGAACGGGCTGGCAATATATGGTGCACGTGTCAATTTCTGCTCCAGTCTTTTCAAAAATAATCTTCTGTCAACTTGGTTAGATTTAGGCAACAAAACAACTTAGTTAGGTTTAGGAAAAGATTGTGATTTGGCTTAAAATAACACAAGAAGTGACGTAACTTAAGTACAGAAGTCAATGTCGACTTCTGGTTTCACACGGGGGTACGAAAGTCTGGTGTTTTTGACCCATCCATCCACCCCGTCCTCCTCCCTACGCAGCGTTTGCCGCTCTTTATACTTCCTGGTTCACAGTTACATGGATCACATAAAAATTGATTTTGCGGGATACAAGTTACAGTGCATTACAGTGTGTGAGAACAGCCTGACTCTCATCACACAGAATCCACTTTATGCTATTTAGATAAGCAAATATTACACCTTTAAATGAGCAGAAATCATCTTCCACATCTCTATTTAATATATTGTACCCTAACCTACCTCACCTTTAAAGAGGGAGAGCAGATACGATTGTTCTTGGCAGCCTTTTCTGCATTAACTCCCTCTCCTACCAGAGTGTAAATTAAGAGGGGAGCTAGTGCAGTGTGCCGAAGCAGGAATGTGGGCCTGAGGCAGAGCAGAGCCGAGCAGCGGGATGCTCCAGGGGAGCCGCAGGCCACATTATGCTGCAGCAGGGCCAGAGAGCTCGGTGTCTGACAGCCCCGCGCCCTCGGTGGACACACCAGGACCACTGCCACCGTATTCTCAGGACATTTACATTATTCAAAGATAAATGCATTGTCAATTTTGTGTCTCCCAGCACTAGATATGTGTGCCGCTTCACTCCTCCTGCAGCCAAAGGTGGGCTCACCTCCGCCCGCTGCAAGACACGCTACAAATGAAATCAAATGTCTTTCTCAATGGTGCAGAATTACTTAACCCTGCACGCTGCCACTGTGCTCTTGGATTTTAGATTGTGATGCAGAGGGGCTGTAGGTAAGGAGAACAATGGAGGTAGGAAACGTGTCTTTGCATTTGGGTAGTTTTGAAATGTAAAATTTAACACCTAGAAAGAGGATAGTAAGGAAATAGCACCAAGAGGAAACTGTTCCTGTATGTTATTCTTACATATGGAACACTTGATCTCATCAAAGCCAGAAATTAGATTACCAAAAGTGTCATTTATTATGTTGCATCAAATCATAATATTATTTAACGTACTTGTGGCAAAATATACTCAATTCTAACCAAGTTATATACTTAAAGGAAATTAACTCTACCTTCACTATAGAGTGCTGTAGGAATGAGTCCTACAACCCAGAAATGAGTTAGCATTTTATCACTTCCAGTTCACTCGTCTCAAAGTCAATGTTTTTTTTGAATGGGTTTTTAGTTAGAAGCCTGAAATAAGGTCTGTGGTCAACACAAGCTGAAGAGATTTTAACGTTTTATTCTACGATAGAAAAGTAAAAATCAGTAAATATCCCACTTGTGAATTTTGAAGCTTTTACATGTGTTAAAAAAGACGGTTGCTAACAAGTGGCTAAATGAGACTACAAAACGTCATCCCGCCACACTAGTCCGCCTTTATAGCTTATTGGTGGTGACATGAAGTCATGCAACCGTGGTGTAGTTTGTTTATAGCCTAACGTTAGCTTTTTACTTCTGGCGATTGAATTTACGCTTCAAAATTCATAAAAGTGGTGTTCACTTGTGAAGATTATCTTGCTGAACAAAACGTGTAAGTATCATAAGCGCTTGATTGCCACAGAGTTTATTTTCTGCGATGATCCAAAATCCAATGGAAAAATCCCTTTTGCTTTCTTTCGAGGGAACCATTATGATGCTAACTTCCTGGTTGGCCTACAAAAATACGTCATCCCTGCAGCATTCTATACGCTACTCAATGGTCTACTACTTGAAATTTTAAACTCAGAAGAGCTGTTTTAGGGAGATTGATGGTTTGAGAGAGTAAAGAAATATGGATACTGGCTTTAAATTCGTGACACTGTATTTGTATAAAGTTGTAAAACTACGCAACAGATGTCAGATTTGATCTAATGTCCCAGCCGGATTGCTGAAAAAGTTAAAGCCAAACATGAGTTGTGGTACAAGGTCACCTTTTAAGATTTCAATACATACTGTGTGTCACACTTCATATTTGTAATTTGTGATGTGTGCTCAAAGCCAGTTTGGTCCTTTTTCATCTGACAGTTACAGTGGATTATAGTACATAAACACCGCAAAAACATTTGTGGAGACAAAAAAACAAACATGAATTACAGTTTTTTTCAATTACTAATACACATTTTTGAAAACAAGCCTCTCACTGCTATGTTGGCTTCCATTGTTGTTGTTGTATCAGGTACTCACCTCTGGTCTTTTTGTAGTGCTTCCATCCTGACTGATGAGTCCACAATCAAGCAATTCATGTTTGGCCACGTGGCGCGTGTTTTGGCCAATTGGTCCATGAGTGTAACATTTTGAATGGCAGTGTTTTGAAATGACAAACAAGTGATTTTATGTCAGATTCCTGTGTCTTATGTAGAGAACCGTGTGCAGTGTGTAGCAAAAAGCTTAAGCTTGTAATAAAGTTTAAGCTTACACTTAGAAAGCAGAAAATATGTTTGTAGTTTTGGAGAGCTGAGGTGTCAGTTTCAATAATTGTGCTTTATGTGTTATTGTAGTGTGTTAACTTGTAAATGATACATCTAGTGATATTCTGTATTTGTATCATTGTCAACAAATCCCATGAAAGGACCAAAACCAACATTGTACCTTCTACTGAGTTGTCCCTTTGTGCCTGCTATAATCTCTTTTTTCTCTGTTATTGTCCAAAAACTATTAATACACGTCAGCAAACCACACTGTTGCACTAGGTGACATGCTTGCTTCATTGCCATGAACATGGGCATTGTAGTTTACTCTGAGTCAATCCCACATACACCTGCTACTCCTGTAAATACTTGCTAAATCAAATGTGTATTAATCCGCTGCTGAAAATAGTCCCCAACAAATGTGCTGTTTACTCCTGTTTGAATAACATTTGCTAAAAGACACAGTGCCCAGCTGTTTTAGGGAATTATTTAACCTTTTATGAAAATGAGACTATATATTTGTCATGAAAGATTTACATCTTCAGTAGGAACAAATGGACTTGGGGCTCAGTGCCACTGACAGGGAAAGTCGGAAATATATACCAGCCTCATCCTTTAGACGTGCATTTCTATTGATTTTCATGCCACATACTCCAAGCCATTCTTAATATTTCAGATCTCCTTTCTCTGCAGTGAATTTTCCTTTAATAATATATTATTCTGCTATCCACAGTAAACCATCCTGTACAGATGCTGTGTGTCAGACTGATAGAGATCTACCTCACATCCCCAGCAGAGGAAAAGACCTCCAACGAAGCAGGATCCAGTTTCCGTCCACTGTGAAGGAAAAGTTACCCAGGACAGAGTGTGGGATTGATGTTGAAACTTCCCTCCATGGATGAATTGTTAACTTTAATACGAAAACTTATGAATATACTTATTCATTCAACAATCCATCTCTCATATCTAAAAGTCACAGACTATTTTACTGAAATAATGTGTCTGGGATTACAAATGAAAACCACACAGGATCATTCTTTATCCAGCAGACAGATTAAATTCCAAACCCTGTTACAGTAATAGGCACACTTGTAGCTCGCCATGAATTAGAGCTCTAATTATATTAGGTACTATTTTAAACAAAATAACACATTTCTTATGATCCATAGGTGTAATTTATAGCAAAGCCAGGTTCATTTTCCTGGGCAATCAATTTCGTGGTGTAGCAGAAGACTAATATAATTATGTAAAGCGCTGAGAGCTGAGTATCGCAGTCAGCACAGAAGGGCTTTTCGAAGATAAATGAAGATGCAATTTATTCACTCATAATTCCATACGGAAAATGCCGTGAAAGAAATCCATATGAGCATCAGAAAAGGGTAGAGGCACTAATACTTTTTGATATAGACTAGCAGAGCATTGTAGTCAAGGCTTGGGTAATGTATGAGTTACTTCAGGTTTCCTCACATCAGTGAGCTATCTTTCACACGACGAGGAAGGAGGAGAAGAGCCTTTTGGCCAAGCCCTCTAAATCATACCCAGAGGAGCGAGTCATTTATTATAGTTACAATTATATCAATATCACTAACACATAAGAGCTGCGATAAATCCACGCACATCAGTTTCTCTGACAACATGCGTGATCAATGTAGGGGAGTTCCTCAGCTACAGTTATTCTTAGCAGTTTGGCTGCAGTGTTTTATGAATCAGCAATGCCCCAACTCAAAACTCAGTGTATTAAAAATACTGTGCCTTGTCAAAATTGCACAACAAATGGAAAAAATGCTGGATTACATTCAGTGCCAGTGTTTTTTTTTTTGTGTCCAATGCCAATGTTTAAAAATTCTATATCTGCATATTGCAACACCAGTATGGTCAAGTTTAGGTAAAGATCATGGCTGCAGTTAAAAACAATAGAGCTGTCAAAGTTAATGTGATAATAAAGCTTGTTTAAACGCCACTAATGTCTTTAATGCATTAATGCAATTTGCGATTTTTAGGTTGTAGTGGGCTCAATTTTAAAGCTAGATTGAAGATACTGGCACCACATGAAACCAGAAAACATAAGGAGTCCATTGGTACATTGTTGAGAAGGAGGTTAAATAACGCTCCAAACTTGGCAAAATGGCATGGCCATTTTCAAAGGGGTCCCTTGACCTCTGACCTCAAGATATGTGAATGAAAATGGGTTCTATGGGTACCCACGAGTCTCCCCTTTACAGACATGCCCACTTTATGATAATCACATGCCGTTTTGGGCAAGTCATAGTCAAGTCAGCACACTGACACACTGACAGCTGTTGTTGCCTGTTGGGCTTCAGTTTGCCATGTTATGATTTGAGAATATTTATTTATGCTAAATACAGTACCTGTGAGGGTTTCTGGACAATATTTGTCATTGTTTTATGTTGTTAAAAGATAAGATTCAGATTTCCAGTTTCTAATCAATCCTTTCTTCGTAGTTCCTCCTAATATTTTGCATACACTATCCCTGCTGTTGAGTATGAAAAACAAAGGACCACCCAGACTTCACTGGAAGTCAGTTTCAGTCAGCTGCGGAGGACAGCTGCAGGAGAGTGGGAGCTGGCATTGTAAATAATCATTTTAAAGGTGCTTGTGATGTAGATTGTGAAAAATGTGGAACAAACCTGCATCACTAAGTTGGTCCTCAGTGAATGGCATCCAGTTCTGCAGTCTGATTTCAGGCTCTTCACCTTAAACAATCTACTTATTTGGCCATTTAGTGACGATTTCTTGAACTAACTGCATTGTTTACACTTAAAGAACACTTGACTTGTATATAGATATTTTATTTTATTTCTGATTTTATTGTTGGCCATTTGTGTTTTTTATATATATCTATACATACACCTCTTTTTTCACTACTTGTGTAAATAAGTCCTGTCTATTCTATTATCGTTTATGTGTCCAGTTTTTTTTTTTATTTCTGTGTAAGTACATTGAGAGAGATGCATAAAAAACAGAGTCAAATTCCTTGCATGTACTTGGCAAATAAAACTGATTTTGATGATTTGACTTTGCTCAGTTTATATGTGTGTACAGACTTTTCAATATGCAATACGCCCTCTTTAATAATATAACAGAAGGAAAGATGTAGCCCCCTGCAACCAATACACACATAATGAGTATTCAAGGATGTGATGTAGCCGTGCAGTATAGTTTTATAGTCGGTTTCCTTTCAGAGGGAAAATGCAGTGTATAGGTTTTATGAGTTGGCAAACAACACAGAGTGTCTGCCTCCTCTGCTCATCCACCTACACACGGTGTGGTGGATCCTTAATGACAGCAGAGGCCAGAGGACAGGAAGGACTTGTGACAATGGTGTCCTCCAACATTCACATCCTCTGTCAGGATTTACAGATGGTCAGGGTGTGATACAGATCCTTCCTCCTCGTGTCTGATACCAAAGAATTACTGAACATCAACACAAACAAGGAAAGACATTAAATCAGTTTAATGGACTGAAACAAAAATTAGGGTGTAAAAACATTTATGTAAAGCCTTTATATAAAATGTGCACTGTGTAGATGTGTGGTCTACTGTGAGGAAAAAGATGGCACCTTCTGTACAGAATAAAAAAAATATGTTGACTCTCCTGTATTTTGTATTAATAATTTAGATGAGTGAATAAAAAAACACACAATTTCAAGGCAAATTAAGTCTTTTATTTGAAGAAAAAGTGGGTCTTTTAGATATCAATACATTCCCTTTTATCAATATACATTAAATGAGGTCACTGGCAATTTTATTTAGCAACTTTTACATCACATAATGGCATAAAAACAGTATTTTATTTATATTAATAACAGCACCCTGTTATTCTTAGAAAGATGCAGAAATTAAATTAAACACAAAATTAGTTACTGCGTTTAAATAGGCCTGCTTAAATTATTTTTGACTATAAGAGACATAAAATAGAGGTAAATAAATAAACATGTGAGTGAATCCACAGTAATCTAGTAAATTAACTTCCCAATCATCAGACAAAAGTGGCAAATTATTTTAAAGCCCTGAAACTGCAGCAATAAGAGGCATTTAAGCTATGTGTTGTCTATCAGCTGTTGTAATTGGGTTGCATTAGATTAAAGTCACAACAATAATAATAATAAATCCTGCACTTTAGGCAGCAGCAAGTTTCCTCAAATCATCACAGTTGGAGCTTTTCATCACAGTTTGAGAGACAGCGACAAAAACACAATCTATTGTTCCATTAAGAGGAAATAAATGAGTTGCTGTGATAAAAACCAAAGCAGACCTTCAGGCCCTCCTTTTTCTTTTCACGTCCTCTGCTCCACGACTCTCTTTAAGGTCTGAAACAAACTACAAACCAACCAACCAAGTCCTTTTAGGGTTTTTCTTTGTCAGATTTTGTTGAGATGAAAAATCCTTTCTCTGTTCACTTCTTCTTTGTTGTTGAAATTCAGTCTTGATCCGATGATAATCCAACTTCGCTCTGCAGGATGCATTTAATAAAAGACATTTTCTTTAATTTTGTCTGCGACTCCTGCAACTCCTGCTGGCGCTCGTCTCTCGAGCCATGCAGCGTGTAAAAACATAAAAGCCCTCTTGGGATGGAGATGAAAGCTGCTCACACAGAGGAGGAACCATCGCGATATGTTCTGTGCGCACCAACTTTTCTTCCAAGGTCTGATTAAAGAAGTGTCTCATGTTGGTGCAGTGGGAATGGAGATTTCCTCCTGCAGCCTATAAATTAATATGAGATGTGACTTCAAACAGAAGACTGGAAACTCTCTGTCCACCATCTGTAACATAAAAAAAATACCTATCAATATGTTTTAATTTAATTTAATTGACTGTTAGGATGCCCTGTTGGCTGTTAACACCTCTTGTTCTTATTAATAGGTCTCCTACAGTAGGGATACTACTGCTCATATGTAAACATTAGCCTCCACTCAGTGGGCGTGGTCTGCTCTGCTTTCATCCAATCAGGAGCTCTAAATGAGCTCCAGCTGCACTGCACTGCTCCAACAAAAGCTTCTCTTCTCTTACTTATTTATAGCTATATGATTCACTTAAGTTGCAAATCAAAATGTAAGCATAACCTAAAATCTTGCAAATTGTATTCTGTTTTTTTAAAAAAAAAGATTCAGACTCATAATATAGCATCAAGACTCTGTAAAGTAGCTTGTTTTCATATTGTTTTTTCTGACCAGAGCTCACTTTATAAAGTATGTCTTTTTTTTTTTTTTTTTTTTTAGAGCAGCTCTAATCAAAGGAACTATGCTGCTGCTATTTCCAAATGGGGTGAAATTTCCTTTTTGCATGCCACATTGTTTAATTTGATCTTGGCTACACCCTCATGTCCAATCACAGAGTCAGAGGCGTGATGGCAAAGATAACATCTGAAGCTCCATTTGCTCCATTTGGTGCTGCAGCTGTGAGATTTTTGTTTTTTATTATTTGATTATTTCCTATTTTGATTGTCCATGGTATAGCCTATGTTTTTGTCATCAGGCTTAAAAGTTTATAATTGAAAAAAAAATATATATATATATATATATATATATATATATTCATATTCAAATTTTGAGATTAGCTCTTCTCACACCAGAAAAAAATATTTTATTCAATTTTAAATAATTTATTTCCAATGCATTTTCATTTGAATTAGTTAATTTCCGTGCAAAATAATGCAGATCACATAAAATAATTTCATTAGCCTATAGTATTCAGCTTGTTTTTAAATTAAAAAAAAGAATATATTTTTCGTTAAATTTTTCCAAATGTTATTTTATTAAGAGTATTCACTAAAAGAGCAGAGCTGTGCAGAGAGCTGCAGTGGGGGAGATGAGAGAAGAAAGAGCTCAGCAGGGTTAAAATGGCCGCCATCCACTGAATACTGAGGTGATTTGTAGCCTATTGTTTAGTAGCTCCTGTAGCCAAGACCCAGAAATAAACTCACAATGAAATAAGATGAAATCAACTTAAAAGCTGAGTCACATTCAGCTGAAACTTTTTTGGGGATCACTGTGGATTTAAAGTCACTGATGATTTCATTTGATGCTCTCTTAAAATCTGAGGATGCATCATCTCAGAAAATGTGAACACAGTAGGGTGTTTTTTTTTTTTTTTCTTTAAACTCTCCCCCACTATTAAAGATGGAGGCTGCTCGGTTTGAAATGTGTTACTTGGATTTGGAATGCAAATGCTTTGTTCAGGAGGAGGAGGGATCAGCGAGGAGTCTGAAAGCGACGAGTTTTTGATTAATGAGCTTTGAAATGGCTCTCCAGGAGCAATAAAGGATGAACTGCTCTCTCTCTCTCTCTCTCTCTCTCTCTCTCTCTCTCTCTCTCTCTCTCTCATGCACACCCAACGTTGCATCATTTCCAATGTCAAAGCATCTTCTTTTGCTTTTATTTTATTGTCACCAATATGCTCTGCCTTACCCATCCCCATCAGTAAATGTCCATATTTCTCTATTTATGAAACATTATTTTGAAGCTGTGTACCCATCAATTAGACAGCCAGTGATTAGAATTATATTTATATTCTCTTGTCCCAGCAGATATAGGAAGGTAATCATGTGGTCGAGTCTTAAAAAAAAAAAGATAAGTGACATGTGGAAGGTGCAATAAGCCCATAGACTCTCTTCCCTCATACCAATGAAACATCAATAATGTGCCCTTTATCCTGCTGAAATGCACTTTGCATTGGAAGCATAGAGCCGTCTGATGAGGTTTAGATATCCTGGTGTCTAATTATTGATTTGGACTGTATACAGTAGAGCTGTGGAGTCAATAAGCCTCCTCGGTACTGTTACCTGACAGTTTCACTGGGAGGAATTAAAATAATCAGAAAACAGTGCTGCAGGGTGTTTTACAAAAAAAAAATCAACAAAATGCAATAAAAAAAATACAAGTTTGAGCACTTTATTTACAAAATGTTAAACACAATAAAATATAACATTTCAATATCATTAGGGGTTTCATAAATTTATGGATATCCAACTGAATGGAATAACAATGGAAGACAAATCAAAAATAGTAATGGACTACACGAAATGACATGCTGGTGTGTATAATATTTCTCGATAGTCTACGTTTTGCTTTAGGTTTTGACACAAGATTAACCATGGACACGTAGTGGTGTTTATACACTATCAGATGTCCCATTTATCCCCAGATTTACAATTAGAAATGCTCTTTTTTCAACAATACACTGCGAGTCAATAGCATTTTTCAAACCCTGTTTTGCCAACACTTTCCAAGTGCACTGATCTGTCCAATCTTACAAAAAGAAACTCCACACTTATAAATACTCGCATATAAACGATAAATAATGTGCAATACAAAAAAAGTAATTAAATAATAAATAGGCTATATGCTAGTATGAAAAGATTATGCAAAAAATAATACAAAAATAAATAAATAGGATGCCCGTGAGGAGAATGAGATCCTATACAAAACAGGACAGAAAATGTCCCTAAAAGTCCTTCTCTCTAAAGATGAGCTTCTACTTCTTCTTCTTCTACAAGACTTACCTTCAAGTAACAGCATGAAATATTCAGTCAAAAAAAAAAAAATTGCGCATTGCACTTGAGAGAAAAAAACAAAACAAAGAAAAAAAGGAACAACCAGGCTGCCCAAATATATTCAACAGAAATGGACAAAAAGCTGTATTATTATTATTTTAGAAAATAATTACACATTAATAGTAATATCAATAATACTGTAATAATAATACAACACGACTCCGCTTGGGAGTGTAGTTATTAGACTAGTGAGGTAATAAAAAAAAGAGCGCAACATAAATTTTGGCACACATACATACACGCACACACACGCACGCGCACACGCACACACACAATAAAACCACATTATTATTATTATTACAAATGCGTGAGTTTAGGCGCTTCCTGAATCCTTCCCTGAGACGCTTGGTGAGAGGTGAGGTCTGTGTATGTGGGATGTGGATCACAGGGTCCATGGTGGTGGTTTCCTGGGATCTGAGCCGCACAGCTGTAGTCCACGCTGGTGGATGATGGGTGAGGAAGGTGACCCAGGTTGAACATGGGACCAGAGGCTGGCATGGAATCAACAAAGTTCCCACCCACATAAACTGGGCTGCCTTGCAAATTTGCATTGGCAACAAAGCTGCTGTTGCTCTGCTGCATGTGGTGGTCGTACTCGGAGTACCTCTTCTGCTGCGGGATGCATCCGCCTAAGGGTGCAGTGTAGGCGGCCAGGCCGTACATGTTCTGCTGCGGCTTGGCGAAGGATGGAGGCGACGGCGCGTCATAGCTGAGGCTGCTCACGTTTTGGAGCTGCTGGCCGGAGTATCCAATGTGATTTGGGCCACTCATTGGCGGGCTCCTGTCTGGGGAGTGTCCCAGGGGAGAGTGAGCCAGCCCTTTAGACTTCTGGTCCTTTTTGTATTTCATCCTCCTGTTCTGAAACCAGATCTTTATTTGGCGCTCGGTGAGATTCAACAGATTGGCCATCTCCACTCTCCTCGGGCGACACAGGTATCGGTTAAAGTGAAACTCCTTCTCCAGCTCCACCAGCTGCGCGCTGGTGTACGCGGTTCTGACCCGTTTGGAGGCTGGTCCAGGTGGGCTCTTCTCATCACTCACCTCGCCACCTGGAAAAAAACAACCACAGCATCATCTTATAGCCTCAGTGAATGACTGAATGTGAAAACCTCTATCTGTGCAATATCTCCTTGATGCAATACACACCTCAAGTGCAACTTTGTTTACATTTTATTTATTACATCTACTTTACCTATTTTACAAGTGCAATTACCTCTGTTTACATTACATCTATTTTTATACTTTATACTTCTAGTGTAACACTTCTGTTTATATTTATTTATTACATCTACTTTACCTGTTTTATGTTGCTTTATAACTGTGTGTGT
>CAKAOI010046898.1:0-20554 GCA_916701655.1 Sebastiscus albofasciatus
GAAGGCCATCTCAATGCAGTGAGATATCGGGATGAGATTCTGCAGCCAGTGGTGATCCCATATCTCCACAATCTGGGACCTAACTTCATCCTCCAAGAAACAACGCTCGCCCCCACAGAGCCAGGGTTATCACAGACTACCTCCACAATGTGGGAGTAGAGAGAATGGAACGGCCTGCCAAGAGTCCACACCTCAACCCAATTCAACACTTGTGGGATCAGCTTGGGCGTGCTGTAAGTGTTAGAGTGACTAACACAACCACGCTGGCTGGCCTGCAATGAATCCTGGTTGAGGAATGGAACGCCATCCCACAGCAACGTGTGACCAGGTTGGTGACCAGCATGAGGAGGAGGTGCCAGGCTGTTCTTACACATCCACATAATCAGCTGTGCCGCTCATCCTACAAATGCATGATCCTTACAAGTTGGACATCATTGTGAAGGTAAATAAACAGGCTTTCCAACCATGTAAAATACAATGACCATTAGCATTGGAACAACAGAGAAATAATCCACCAAACACAAGTTTACTAACTTCTTTTTCCCAGTTTATATATCGTACACTAACAATGTTCCATACGGATGACGTTATTTCGGCGATCGCTGAATAAATACTTCCAGGTCGTGCATAAAATGTACATGTGTCTTCAGTTCGCCCTCTTTCATTCCCAACCAAGGAAGAGACCTCCACACCATTTGTTCCTGTTTGTTTCCAGTAGATTTGTGAGGTGCGCCCACAGCGCCTGGAGGGGAAGCTCCAGTCCCGACTGCAGCTTGAGAGGGGGACATGACTAGTAGGGCTGTGTATTGGCAAGAATCTGGCGATACAATACATATCTTAATACAGGGGTTCCGATTCAATATACTGCAATACAGAAAGCAAGGTGATATACTCCGATTTTTTTTTTTTTTTTAAATCTAATTTTAGGAAAGCTGTGATAGTATAAATAACACATCACCATATGCATAAAATCTGAGTAAAAGAAAATTACTTTTTTTATGCAAACAGAACAGTGGGATCTGCATTTGCATTTATCACAATCCCTGTAACACCTAACATCATAGCATTACTTTGAGAGGGCACATACAATGAGAGGGCGCATCTCTTTGCAAATGAAATAAACTATTGACTGAGGGTTTTGCATGTACTTCATCAATTTTTAATTGATAGTGTTTGAGAACTAAAGTATCACAAAACACAATATCGCGATATTTGATATTTTCTTACACCCCTAATGACTAGAGCAGCGAAAATATACATATTGACTTAATTTATTCTTCTCAAAGTACCGTAGTCTGTATGAAATGATTATTACGCGACCACACGCTGTTAAATATATCATCCTTTGTTGAATAAATGCTTTTAAACATCAATGCCGTGCACTGACTGCTTGGCACTGCAGCAGTGAGTCTGTCAACACAGACACGGTTTGCACATAATCGTGCGCGCCATTTTGATGTTACAGCAGTGTTATTTAATAAAAGGTCAATAAAGTTAACGTTTATTTCAACAATCTATATTTTGACATTTTAAATTTTCATTAATCCCCGTTAAAATCATATTTCTGTGCTCTGTACGGAACACCATTAAGCTTAATGAGCTTCCTACACAGGTGGAGGTGTTACTTTCCCCCACTTTTCTCAAAAACTGTTGGTCCAAAAGACATCAGTCAAAGTGTAGACTGTCTAATGGATATTCCCCCAGAGAATGAGCACACAAACATGCTTGTCTGGCTCTTAACAAAAGAGGAGTGCTGCCTGGCGTGGCATTGAAGGGCGAAAAGTATACAGAACATCGTTCTACGTTACGTGATATATTCCATATTTCTACTGTCTGTGTCTGGTACCACTGACTCAGTGTTTACAAGTCTAAAGTATTCTACATAGACTTCAGAAGTGGCAGAAAAAAAAAGTGGGTGGCGGGTAGAAACGTACGGTGAGGGAAAAAAATTAATTCAGACCCTGATTTGCATATAGCTGTTGCATCATGTGTCATAAAATGAAACATGGTGCATTTAAGGACATCACCTCTGCTTTTACCCCTTTGTCCCAAACGCAGTCTCAAAAAACAAGTTTGGCAGGTCTGCACAATGTCTGCGTCCTCAGCTGAGAAAGTTTCAGAAACTTTAAGAACTGTGTTCCCTCTTTAATGTGTTTTCTACACTCCAAACAAGTCAAGCAGTCTCAGGGGAGCTAAACACTGGTTTAGAGGCTCCCATTCAATGGAGATGTTCCTTTTGTTTTTGTTCTGTGTCATGTTGGGTGGTTCTGGTGGGTGGGGGCAGACTGCTTCATCCTTAGTTGACAGAGGCCTTATGAATTGAGCTCCCATGAGAATGAGAGAGAATGTCCCTAATGCCACAAAGTAAAATCTAAACTTTGACTGTCAACTTGAAGTTGACACTATGGTTTACCACTTCTTAATAACCCTTTGAAACGGAGGCTGTTCTGCTCATCCACTGGTACCAACCATTCACCAGTCATATTAGTTCGATGCAAAGAATATTTTGGTGAGGAAAAACTGGCATGTCCATTTTCAAAGGGGTCCCTTGACCTCTGACCTCCAGATCAGTGAATGTAAATGGGTTCTATGGGTACCCACGAGTCTCCCCTTTACAGACATGCCCACTTTATGATAATCACATGCAGTTTGGGGCAAGTCATAGTCAAGTCAGCACACTGACACACTGACAGCTGTTGTTGCCTGTTGGGCTGCAGTTTGCCATGTTATGATTGGAGCATATTGTTTTATGCTAAATGCAGTACCTGTGAGGGTTTCTAGACAATATCTGTCATTGATTTGTGTTGTTAATTGATTTACAATAATAAATGTATACATATATGTTTTCATAAAGCAGCAAATTTGCCCACTCCCATGTTGATAAGAGGATTAAATACTTAACAAATCTCCCTTTAAGGTCCATTTTGAAAAGATAAACAGATGAATTTGCGATTAATCATGATTAAATATTTTGATCGATTGACAGCCCTAGGATATACACATCATATTTAAGAAGAACCCACTTTATCATATCCCACACTTTGTGTTTCCTTTGAATGCTTGTCTATGTTGCATTCATGTTGGTGGGAGTCTGTGTGGACTCACCTATCCAGCACTCCAGTCGGGCGCAGGGGGAGGTCTTGACCACATCAGGAGGGTCCACTCCCACGTTGAGACACAACACCAGCGCTACACTCACAGTCTTCATCTGCGGGAGAAGGCACAGAACACAACATCATCCTCACATCGCTCATCAATGCTCAAATCGAGACTCATTCTTAATACCACATTAAATCATCCGAGAAACTGGACCATGCACACATGCTTGTATTCAGTAAAGCACATTCTGCTGCTGCTAGCCACTGAAACTCCAGTGGAGCGGCGAAGGTTAACTGTCTCGCCCAGGGGACACTCAACAGTAGTTTCTGAGAAAGGACTTATTCTCTTCCCTTCCACATTTTCTCAATCTGTTCCAGAGATACCATTATGTGTAATATTGAGGCTGGAGCCACTCCATCAAGGAACCTCACCTGCTGTCTCAAAGGTTTGTCACTGCAACAGATTTCTCTGGTTAATAAACTTGTGATAACACCGGTGTGACTGATTACACCGGACATTTCAAAAGAAAAGGTGAGGCTCCATATCTGTAGAGCGCTTACTTTGATCTAGGACTGGGCGATATGGCCTAAAAATAATATCGCGATACACGATGTATATCGCGATATTTTCAAAAATCCTCTAAGCACTTCATGAATGCTCGATTTAACCCTTTGATGCATACAATCACACCAATATGATGATTCTTGTAGTTCCTGCAGCACACTGTATGTCTGCATTAAAACCTTGTTTATATTCATTAGTGGTCTCTGTTGGAATTATTTGAATCTTGCATGCAAAAAGGGGGAAATCACAAGTTCAATTTAACAAAACAGTATTCACTTTAACCAAATAGTTATCTGGCAATACATGATTTATATATTTTTATAAATACATAACACACACCGTTTTTAATACGTGTAATAAGTGTAAGGTATCTTATGGTTATGTTTACCAGTAAGCTGTTATAACATTGCCGATAATAAAAAATATTATTTTCCCACTAGTGTAGAAAGACTCACCAATCACGAGGTGTAGCCTGCTGTGTGGCCAAACCTGCAGCCTGGTCCACTTCTTCAGGCTCACAGCTCTGGTTCTGTTAGCTGGACGTTCATATTTTGGATCAAGTGTCTTAATGAGTCTTTTGAATCTGGGCTTTTCAACTACGCTGACCAGCGTTGTGATGTAGTCGTTTACAGCGGCCGTGATTTCTTTGTATTTTGCACTTTTTTGTCATATGGGATTGCTTTGGAAAGCGAGGAAGCCAGACACATTTGCTTCAGGTCTGGTTCTGGTTGCTTTGGTCGTGTTTTCGCTACCGTACTCGCTTTGCCGCTTCATTTCTTTCGCTTTACACTACATGTCAGCATTCACCCATTCACACACACAATCATACACGTCCCTCTGCCTCGGGCTGGTGGTGCCTCATTCCACATGATGGACCTGGTCCTCCATCCTCCAGGAGATTTAGCCTCTCTATCAATTTAATTCAGTCCAAAGGGGCTTATTGGCATGGGAAACATATGTTCCAATTACCAAGCAACTGTGACCTAAAAACAAAAATCTGGTCCTCTCTCAAGGTTCTATGGTGGAGAGGAAGTTGTGTTGCTCTGGCTCTATCTATTTGGCGTGGAGAGGAGGTCGTGTTGCTCTGGCTCTATCTATTTGGCGTGGAGAGGTGGTCGTGTTGCTCTGGCTCTATCTGTTTGGCGTGGAGAAGAGGTCGTGTTGCTCTGGCTCCATCTATTTGGCGTGGAGAGGAGGTTGTGTTGCTCTGGCTCTATGTGTTTGGCGTGGAGAGGAGGTCGTGTTGCTCTGGCTCTATCTGTTTGGCGTTGAGAGGAGGTCGCGTTGCTCTGGCTCCATCTATTTGGCGTGGAGAGGAGGTTGTGTTGCTCTGGCTCTATGTGTTTGGCGTGGAGAGGAGGTCGTGTTGCTCTGGCTCTATCTGTTTGGCGATGCTGGGAAGCTGCTTGACATCCTCCTGGATCCACCTTCTCACATATGTTCACATTACATGTATTATTTTTTGTCATATGGATTGTCTATGTTGTATTTTCATTATGTTGTTACTCTGTACACACAACATCTATTGCACATCTGTCCATCCTGGAAGGGGGATCCCTGCTCTGTTGCTCTTCCTGAGGTTTCTAACGTCTTTCTTTTTTACCTGTTAAAAGGGTTTTTTTGGTTAAGTTTTTCCTTATCCGATGAGAGGGTCGTGCTGTAAAGGACAGAGGGTGTTGGATCCTGTACAGATTGTAAAGCCTCCTTAGGCAAATTTGTGATTTTGGGCTACACAAATAAAATGTACGTGATTTGACTGATGGCAGAGGCTACCATACAAGGTGCCAACCTGCGCATCAGGATCTAATCAAAATACTCATTCACACACCGACAGTTGAGCTTTCGCTGCAAGGCCGCAGGTTTCCACCTGCGCTGCTGGGACACCTATGAACGCTCCATTCTCCGCACGGCGATTGCCTCATTAACGTTATGGTTTCCTTATAGCATTGGGTTTAAATCCAAAGTATTGCAAAATAAGCTCTTTCGCTTTTCGCTTTTCGCTTTGATACCGAACTCCACCATCGTCTTGTCTGTCAACTCTCTCTCATCCCGTGTGTGAAATCTGTTTCCTGCTACTCTGAGCTGAGACTCCGTATAGAGTAGACTCACATTCAGTTTGTAGTTTACGTCGTCCAACTATGTACTGATAACATGCCTCTGATTCATGAAAATGAACTGAATGGGTTTTAATCTATTAAAAAAAAAAAAGCAAAACAACGGTGGGGGAGGTGGGTACGCAATGTATTCGGTGTATGTCCGGACACAGTGTAACAGTGTAACACAGTGTAAAGCCTCATCCACACCGGTGAACGTCAGGAGCACGTGGCAGCTGCGTTATCTGTTGTTTTTATTTCGGCGTCCGTGTTAACAGGTTAGAGCAGCCACACTGCGTCTCAGCTGCGTCTCTTCTAGAGAATAGAGGTCTCAACTATTTTTGACGCGTGCAGTGCGGTTCACAGCAACAACAGACAGTGAAAGTGATCTATTGACTGTATATTGACATCATACCAGTAATATTACTAGAGTTTCGATGTCTATCTGTAGAATATGTTACGGAGAAGAAAAAAATACTTATTTTTAAATCAACACTTCCTGCTTTCATTTCAAAATAAAAACCCCCAAGCATTTTTTTCTGTGGACAGAATTTCTTCATTTATTAACATGAGGCTTTCATTCTGAAATATGTGCCGGACAGTGTTGTAGAACATGCAGTAACTTGGAGAGCTCCATGAATGAATATAGTACGGAGTTTTAATTGTGGATTATTACTATTATTTTCAAATTACCACACGTTTCTTAACCTTTCTCTGTCTAAAATAAATATAAATTACATTTATAATTAAAAGAAATGGCCATTATGAAAGGCAAACTCTATGTAGAAAGAAAGAGCTGACAGCAGCAGCAGCAGAAACACACCTGAAACGCAGCTGGTGTGAACACCAACACGTGACGTAGCCACCACGCTCCTGACGTTCCCAGTGTGGATGAGGCGTAACACTGGTAACACCGACTACCGCAACAAGCCTACTGCTGATCACACCAAAAGCCCGTCTTAAGATAAACAAATGGGAGAGTATAATCAAAACGGACTGAAACCAGACAAAGTAATGACCCAGAATATCACTGGGACACCTCATCACCAACAAAATACATACAACCTCACGTTGTGTCAATCATGTTCACACACAAACTCCAAAACTTTCGTCATTAAAGTTTTCGGAATAGGTACGATTTTCTGCTTTTGAAAACAACTATATATGCACTAGAGCTGCACAATTAATCAAAAGGCCTACTGCAATCTTCAAATCGCTGGATGAGGAGAAAATCTCAATTTTTGTTAAAGGTGAAATGTGTGTCAAAATACCATTTTAAATTAAATATTGTCATGCTAGACATCATATTCTACAAACTTAACAAAACATCTTTGTTCGGTACATATCCCCACAAAAATCCCACCATAATCATTTTAATATGTTTTCAGTGACAATGATAATAATGATACCCTATCATACCTTCTAGTATCGCAAATTATATCGCAATTGCAAAATCAGCCAAAAATAATCACAATTACATATTTTTTCAAGACCTTGCAGCCCTAATACTCACAGTTTGTACCTTTCACAGGTATTGTCATGTTAGATACTGTCTCTTCGTGTAATGTAGACCTATAGAGCATACGTCCAGTGGGTTTCGTGACATCCTATGGCTGAGCAATGCCAGGAGGGCTGTTTTTGTGAAGGTAATTAAGGTGCCCTCTGCTTTCCTACCGACAGAGTAAAAGGTCAGTGTGCTAGTGGGACTCGGTAGGACAGGACGAGACATGTACATAGATCTGCACATACACTGCATCGCATCGCTTCATTCATCAATTTCACCTGACCTCCTCACCCCTCACCCTTTTCCCGTCTGCATGGTGTACATCATGAACTCATCCTAATAAATGGGAACTGCACAAGTTCTCTGCTTGGGTACACAACTACTGCCCTGGTTACTGTGCAAAAGGAAACTAAGGTGACAGCTCCATCACAGAGCTCACATTGCTTACAGTGGCGCGATACTCCCAAACAACGCTAACAGTCTACTGTCATGCTAGCAGCTTTGTGAGGCTGTACTTAGGCACAGCAGTGCTCTGAGCTAAATGCTAATGTTGACATGCTAACATGCTCAGAATGACAGTGTTAACAAGCGGATGTTTAGCAGGTATAATGTTTACCATGTTCACCATCTTAGTTAAGTGTGTTAGCAAGCTAACATTCGCTAATTAGCACTGAACATAAAGTGCAATACAGTATCAGCCAAATGAAAAGTTTGATCTAATGATGGCGCTAGATGAAAAGTCAGGGGATCACCAAAGTTATTGCAGTTTGTCCTGAGGGGAACATGAATGTCTGTACCAAATATCATGGTAATCCATCCAATACATGAGATATTTCAGTGTGGACCACAGTGGTGGACTGACAACTGACAAGAGACCATGATTGCCATCTTTAAAACGATGCCGCTAGCATTCTTACAGTGGGTGGACAAAATAGCTCAAACAGCTGATGAAAAGTGATGAAAATTATTTTCGAGCAGTTGTTGATTTGCACTAGCTGTATGTACTTTAACAAAGGCCTGGAATCCCTGCTTATACATCTGAAGCCAAGCAGATAGGTCAAAGATGTTTTGCCAAAAATAGACCAAGAAGCCAGGGAGAGGCATTTATTGTTGAGGTGGAATAAAGAAACCAATGAGGGCCAATGCAAGACATGCACCTGCAAAGCAAGTGAACTGGACCAATGAGCAATATAAATATGTCATATGGCCATGTAATCAATTCAACCCTCACATCAAGGCAAAGCAAGAGGATGCCTCAGATACATGTGTCTGCTGCCAACTTCTGGATCTTTAAATCCAATGATTGCTCAAGAGTTGTTTCATGAACACTAGGACTAGGCTAAAAGCCAACATTGGCCTGCCCAGTCACCATATCTAAAACTCAGTGAGGTTTCATGTGACGTAACTATAAAGATTTTCACTTCCTTTATCCTAAGAATGATCTAATGTCCTCTGAACCACAGCTCAAGAACTCAGCGACAGAAAATTCAATGTAGACTCAAGTTGTTTGGAAGTCAAAGGGTGGCCCTACTGCTTATTAAGCACTTGATAATATACATATTAGGGCTGGTCAATCCATTAAAGTATTTAATCACGATTAATCACATTTTTTATCTGTTCAAAATGTACCTTAAAGGGAGATTTGTCATGTATTTAATACTCTTATCAACATGGGAGTGGACAAATATGCTGCTTTATGTAAATGTATGTATATATTTATTATTGGAAATCAGTTACCAACTCAAAACAATGACAGATATTGTCCAGAAACCCTCACAGGTACTGCATTTAGCATAACAATATATGCTCAAATCATAACATGCCAAACTGCAGCCCAACAGGCAACAACAGCTGTCAGTGTGCTGACTTGACTATGACTTGCCCCAAACTGCATGTGATTATCATAAAGTGGGCATGTCTGTAAAGGGGAGACTCGTGGGTACCCATAGAACCCATTTACAGTCACTGATCTGGAGGTCAGAGGTCAAGGGACCCCTAATTTATTAATTTCTCCATCTTGCTTGTTAAAGTTAGATCCAATGACTGCACCTTATTGCAAGGAATGTATTCCATTTTAGTTCAAGGCAGACGTGTGAGCTCCTTACACAATACACAAGTGTATCTGCCATTTGAATAAATACGCAATGTGCTTGTAAGTGTGCCTATTCTCTATAAGCTCTGTAGGGGCTTCAAAATATCTACTCCAACATCCTGGGAAAAAGACATTTATATCTAAAAGATATACTATGAAGACTTGAGTGGGAAGAACGAACCAGGGCAGGTTTGCCCTTTAAAACAGCTGAAATGACAGCACACTTTGGAGACGCATTAAACCAAAGACCAGAGGAAAGACGTTACTGTTATGACAGGTAAAATGTCAAAGAAAACTGTTGACTCTCTAGAGGAGATGGTAAACTATCATATCTTTTTTTTTTTTTTAAGTCAATATTTTTTACTTAAAATACACAAAAGCTACAGAAAAATATAGTGAGACTTGTGACCTGAGGTAGTGAGGAAAAGAGACTACACTCATGGCACCACAGTGGTATCATGTTGGTGTTGAGCATGATTACAATTAAGTGGCTCAAGATGGCGGGGCAATTAACAATCCCAATATAAACAGCCCTGATGAAATTATTTGTTTCCGTCCAGCATCCAACGCAAGCAATTTAGAATCCATTTGATATTCATTTGCATGAGAATAATGCAGATGGATGAGGGACAGTGTTTTCTGTTCCAGCTCATCATCGCGGTGCAACGTGGCATTCGAGTGTGACGGCACACAGATGTGGACCACATTATTCTCACTGATTTATCTGCTTGTTTATTCCGCATAATTCCTCACACAGATACACACACACACACACACAGACACAGACACAGACACACACAGGGAACAAAAACACGGAAAACAAAAACAAGTAGTTCATTTATCAACCAGGTTTGGAAAATGCTGGCTGGCTACGAGGTGGTAAATAACAATGTGCATGGCCTACAGCAATGAATTAGTTCCTACCCTGAGGGAAACTGTCAGACCTTAGACCTTGTTCATATGGCTGTGTGTAGTTCCCATTAAAGTCAAATAAACATTATTGAAAGCAGGCAGCACTGGACTGGTCCATGTAAACTGCTCTTTAAAACCAGGGGTTTTCCTGCATAGAAAATTACGAGGCGGCCGCCATCCATCAAATTCCATCTCCACAGAACTCTGACAGGTGTCTTCATCAAAAACAGTATTTTCTAACAAGCGTTGCACTTGGTGGATTTCTGTCATTTGTAACTGCAATTGCGATATTATGCCGCCTAGAGGGTCTGAGGTCCAATTAAGACAGTCTCATAAAATCCTGGATGGTACCACCAGGAAAAATCCTGTTTAAAGCTACTACGATGAACTTTCATTTTGTCTTGACTTGGGCGGTTCCTGTGGACAAAAGCGGTAGTGATTCCAAGCACCAGAGGCTCTTTGGAAAACCATCCATTTTACAGCAGGGTCTGACGGTCTGCCCCGCGCAGTCCTAATTCTGGTTCTCCCACCAGCAGAGGGGAATCAGACCCGATGACAAGCATTAAGAATAACTATATAGAAATAGCCAATCTTCTTGCTGATGGTCTTGTTTGCTTATGTAGGTCATATAGAGGCATCAGTGTTAAATTGAGACTGTTCCATAACCAGTTAAGAGTTCCTTGTAGTAACTTTAACTGTGAGATCAGCTGGCCAATGTGGCAACTAGGGTTGTCAAAGGTAACGCGTCAACACAAATTTGTTTTAACGCCACTCATTTCTAAACCCATTAACGCAACTGATCATTCAGAGGTTGTAGCTGGCTCAGTTTTAAAGCTAGAAAGGAATCCATTGGTACCAACCATGTCAAACTAGCTTGTTGTGAAGGAGGTCACATAACTCTCCAAACTTACGCTATATTTTGGCGAGGAAAAACTATCATGGTCATTTTCAAAGGGGTCCCTTGACCTCTGACCTCCAGATCAGTGAATGTAAATGGGTTCTATGGGTACCCACGAGTCTCCCCTTTACAGACATGCCCACTTTATGATAATCACATGCAGTTAGGGGCAAGTCATAGTCAAGTCAGCACACTGACACACTGACAGCTGTTGTTGCCTGTTGGGCTGCAGTTTGACATGTTATGATTGGAGCATATTGTTTTATGCTAAATGCAGTACCTGTGAGGGTTTCTGGACAATATCTGACATTGTTTTGTGCTGTTAATTGATTTTTAATAATAAATATATACATACATTTGCACAAAGCAGCATATTTGCCCACTCCAATGTTGATAAGAGTATTAAATATTTGACAAATCTCACTTTAAGTTAGATTTTAAATACATTAATTTGCGAGTAATCAAGATTAACTAGGGACAATCATAAGATTAATCCCGATTAAATATTTAAATCGATTAGTTGATAGATTAATCAGCAATGAAATTATCAATTGCAGCCCTAGAAAAGGCACACAGGGACGATAGGACTGTAATCAAAAGCCAGAGGAATGTTAAAGACAGTGATAAGAAGAGGGAGTAGAAGGAGAGCAAAGCGAGGGTTCCCACTGTGAACAAAGCACCTTTTCACCCCCCTGTCTCTTAATCCAATTGTGCTGTTGGCATTACTCTGAGAGGAAAGCCTAAACAAAATTAGATTTTAAAACAGGTCTGCTGGATTTCCAATAATCAATTAATCTGTGTGAGGAGAAGAAAGAAGGTAGAGGAGGAGGAGAGAAAAAGGAGAGCATCAGAAGAATGAAGGAGTATGTGCTTTAACAACATTTTGTTTTTTCACACAGTCTGTCCCCCTTTGCTGTGATAAAAAAAAGTAATGGAACTGAAGGAGAGAATGAGACGGACTGGGGACAAGGAGGGAGACATGTATGTATGTGCACGTGTGCGTGTGCGTGTACACATGTCTTCCTGTTTGGGCCTGTGCATATAATTGGTCGCCATCTTCTACTCATTAATAACTGCACGGGACTCCGGGGGACTTTTCAGCCTTTTCCCTCAACGCCTTTTTAAGACTCCCATAATGCCCCCAGAACCGCTCGCTGCATCGATCAATAGCCCCTGATTATTCCATTTGTTAGGCCCACAATAAATGAAGGTTATTAAAATGGTGGAGAGCATCGATCTCCTCTGGGCGTGCCGTAGGTACAGGTCAGGTATTGGACGCTCCAGCTGACAGAAACAACCTGAAAGAGTGGTTTTTGCATATCTAAAAAAAATGGTAATTGGAATATTTTGCCAAAGAGGATGAATGCAAGTTCCAGAGTCATCAGCAGGAGTTTAATTAAGGGTTCAGTGTGCTCAACGAGGGTGCTGTAATTTAGCGGTACAATGTTAACATCCTTTTTGTAAAATAATTAGGGAACTGGTCTTCATAACTTTCTTTAGTTGTGAACAAATATGATTAATTAATAAATGAATAAATGTAATTAATAATTCAGATGTACTTCGCTTTGGAAAAAAGCATCTGCTAAATGAAATTGTAGAATTGTAGAATTAATGGGACATTATTTAAAACATTTCGGAATCAGCTCTTTCAGGGCAAACATTTCCAGAAGAATTAAATGTTCAGTCGAAGGCAATGATATGTGTAAATAATAAAATAGTCATTTAACTAGTAATAATAATGGTCTAAAATGATGTAAAATTGCACAGTTTTAAGTCAAAAACCTTCAAGTTTTCTTACAGGAGGATCCAAACCCAATATCTCCTACAGTAGTATCTTCACTGCTCCTAAAACCTGAATGAAGCTCACACACCTCAGCTCTGCATACCTGCCTGTCCGTCTGTCTGCTGTTGATTCCTGGCTCTAGACATCCTATAATATATCATAGAGAGATGCTACACATAACACAGGAAAGCTCTTTAAGTATTAACACTATATACAAACACACCACCCTAACCCTATAGTGTTCCAGTGTGAATATTATTGGATTATTAAACGCCTACTAGAGAAGATCATACTTGCCAACCCTCCCGTTTTTCATCGCTCTCTCCCGGTTTCCTCCCGGTTTCCTCCCGGTTTCCTCCCGGTTTCCTCCCGGGGTCACAATTCTCCTGCATTTCTCCTGATTTAAGGCAATTTTTCGTTATCTCAACCTCTTTCTGGCACTGTACAGCGTCTGTAAGCTCTACTGTTTCCACCCGGACGACAATACAGCTACACTGAATGTCACTTCCGGGTGGATGCTCACGACACAACAGTTTGAGCTGCGCTCGCCGCACATCACATCAGTGTGCAGCGCCTGAAGTTGGGCTTTGCTTGATGCAGCGAACAGCCGTCAAGGGGTTCGGAGCTCAGTGGTGCCGTTGTGTCGTTGTGTCTGAAAGGGCCTTCAATGAGTGAGAGACAGAGAGAGAAATGGAGAGTACGAAATGAAATGAAATGAAATGAAATGAAATGAAATGAAGAGAAAGAAATACTCTAGCAGGGGCAAAAAATGAATGAATGGAAACTGATGAATATTAGTTTATAGCAGAAGTTCACGCAATAGGGGCGAATTATTCAGTTATCTGTCCTGGGAATTAAAAGTAAAATTAAAAGTAGGCCACAGTATAACATGCTTAAAGAATTAATAAATAAATAGGAATAAGATATCGGTACCGATAACATGTGAATAAGGGGAGTACAGTCACTTATTTTTTTCCACATTAAGCACCGGTCCTTGTAATTGTGTGAAGAATGAAAAAACAAGAGAGCTTAAGAAAGAAGTCAAACCTTCTCACTTCCTCACTCTCTACCAATCGCTACGTAGAGCGGGTGTGATTGTCACATTGTCAGTTTTGAAAAGTTACAGAAATTGTCAAACAACGCCTCCCACTGACAGGAAGGGAGCTTTCAAAAGTCGACAAGCACTTTGTTTGAAGCATACTGAGGCCGTTAGCTGAATAGGTATTTGCAGATGTAAAAGAACAAAACAAGAAGAACATGCCTACTGTTGTCACGTTCCCACGAGAAGCACCAATGGATGTGTGTGTGTCTTAAACATAAGTGTACAAGTAGACACTAAGGCTATACTGTAGATATACTGCACACTGACTAGTTTTCTTCAGTCTGAACAAGCATTTTAACTAGGAATATCCATAATTAACCGCTTAACCGTTAACCGACATTAAGCATTTTAACCGATTAACGCTATCGGTTAAAACGGTTAAAAGAAATGTTAATAACTCAAAAGCTGAGCGCCTACAATCACAGCTAGAACACCACCAACAACCTCACACTCACCACCAACACACACACACACGGTCTGTTGGAAACTCTGCTAGAGCTGCTAACGTAGCACCAATACACACACTGTTTGTTGGCCACTCACTAAAGTTCCGCCGGGCAGACACACAGCTGACAACCTGCTAAACTAAACTAAATGTGCGGTGGAGACTTTTACTGGGAAAGTGGCTGCATGTCAGCGACACTACACGCAGCATCGTAGCTGCTAAGTTAACGCTCCCGGACGGTGAACTGGAGACTCCCGTCAACCAATATCTCTTGTGCTCCTGCAGCTGGTACGAGGCACAAATCTTGGCGGTTAACGAGTAACAATGGGTTAACGAGGGTCGGTTATCAGTTAAGAAAATGTTTCAAAATGAGCATCCCTAATATTAACCTTTATTTATACAAGGCGGGACAACTGCTTCTCAGGCACCACCCTACTGCTTTCTCACACATTAAAATACATAATGACATCACCTCCAAAACCTTTGCAAATGAGCAACACGTTCACTGTGATTGCTCCGTCAGAGATGTTTAAGATGCTTTGAGATGCTTTAAGATGATGATGATTCAAGAGCATCTTAAACATCTTCCCTGTGCTCGCGGCAACTTTTCTCATTGAATCTAAAAACGAAGCCTGGTGGAAAGAAATCAAGTGATGGATTAAAGGTGACAAACTTACTGTATGTGCTAGTTCTGTTCACCTTGGCCATGAAGAAATAGATCTGTATTTAAAAAAAAGCTCCACAAAAGGCCTCAACTAGGACAATGTCTAAAATGAAAATGTACAATAAAAGCATCAGATTGTGATACAAGTGGTTTGACACTTTCTACAAGCCAGAAAGTAGACACTGTTCACTTACCAAAGTCTCCACATCCATCTCTACTAGAGGACACAGAGTGCTACTGAACATTAATCTTCATTCTCAATAAAAAAACATCCGCATTATCCTTCCCCTAATTACGTTCATACCAAGAGGAAATGAGAGATGATACAAACTCAGCCATTTCCATGCAACTAATGGCCTCTAAAAAAACACACGTTCTTTACTCGGATACATGAAATTCTTAGACTTCCAGAAATCCCATGAGTACAAAAATATGTTAAAAGCACATGAACACATTGAGCCTCCCATTTGCACACAGGTCAAGGCCAGACTTCAGCAAGGTGAGAGCTTGCTAACCGGTGGTCTGTAAACTGGAGTTTTTGGTTTAAAGGAGCCGTGAGTAGCATCTGGTGGCATCTAGTGGTGAGGTTCAGATTGTAATCAGCTGATTCTCCCATGTACCCAGCATGTAGAAGAACTGCGGTGAACGACGTGAAAACATGAAAACATGAATGACCCTCTTTAGAGCCAGTGTTTGGTTTGTCCGTTCTGGACTACTGTAGAAACATGGCTGCAGGCTCCGTGGAGAGGAACCCAAGCCTTCAGGAAGAGTGCCAGGCTTTGATGCCGATTTTCGTAGTGGCTAAACGGCGGTACTACAACTTCCATGTCCGTCACGTGATGCATTGGGCCCAAAATGATTTTTTCCCATAGACTCTGGGAAAGAGACGTCTGTAACTCAGCAGATCTTTTTTTTTTAGTTAAATCAAATTACCAGTACGAACACTTGAATAGTCCTCATTTAAATCATTAGGTCCTAAAAGTTGTAAAAATGCATTAATAGCTGAATCCAGAGTTATTTCCCTTCCTCCGTTCATGTGAATGAGACCCAGCCCGAGGCTGGACTGAGGGCTGGGAGGAGGAGTTAAAAGAAACGCTACTGCTCCTGCTCCATGGGCCCGATAGATACAGAAGATCACTGGATGATCCAGGTACTTTATCACTCAACAGTCGAGCCATTTTGGCTTCATGCACCACTGAGAAACACTCATAGGAGTGAACGGGAGCCTCCGACGCTGTATCCAGATCTCTTTATACATCCATGGAGGAACCGCTCCCTATGTAGGTATAAACGGCTCATTATAAGGTAACAAAAACAACAGTTCTTATTTTCAGGTGATTATACACTAAAGAAAACATACTTAATAATTAGGGGTGTCACGATTTAGATTTTAAATCGTGACCCCCTATTAATAATATTATATTCCATTTCTGCCAATACATCCGCTTAATGCTACACATTGTTGCTTTAAACAAACACATTTTGTTTTCATGCCTCTGTGGCTGAAAGTCTATATTCTGCCTGATGAACTGTGTACATTGATTGAATTCAACTAATGATGCAGACAATAAAGCTGCATAGACCGCCTGTCTCATTTCCACATTATTGCAATGGGCTTGGATATTGATGACTTATTGATTTAATTATTCCTAAGTTGAAAATCGCAGCAGGCAACGCATGTGTGCAATTTACAGGTCATCTGGCGACCATCGCCAGCCACAGTGGTTCACTCCGACTCCAATAATATATAGTATGATGTCCACCTGATAATAAACAATAAGTCAAGTTACATTCAATATTTGGATAGAGTTAAAATCCCAGCTGCCCTTGTAACAATAAAAGACCAAAGCTAGACTGCCTTTGAGCCATTTGTAAATCCAAAAGGAAGTTCACATAAATGGCAAATGACTGGACAGGTACAATTTTAAAATCTCAGGAAAGAACATTGTTCTACAAACAGCCACAGGCCATTTTCACACAGCTACAAGCTGCTTTGACTATTCAACATTCTGCTGTAACTAAGTGTTTCAACAACAATGTGCTGTCACTGTGTTAATTACAACAGTGCTGTGGGCATCGGGGAAGATAAAAGAAACAACTAGGCCACTGATGAGAAACAACATATTGTGACATCGTTTAAGTGAAGCCTTGTTGTGTGTCTGAGAGAGAAAAAAGGAACACTCCACTGCCAGTAAGAATGTATATAGACTAGGGCTGTCAAAGTTAATGCCATAATAACGTGTGAAACGCAAATTCATTTTAACGCCACTAAATTCTTTAACGCAACTTGCCATTTTTAGGTTGTAGCGAGCTTAGTTTTAAAGTAAGATTGAACATACTGGCATCAAAGAAAACCTAAGGATTCCATTGGAAATAACCATGTCATACCAGCTTGTCGAAAAAGAGGTTAAATAACACTCAAAAGTTACGCTACATTTTGACGAGGAAAAACTATTATGGCCATTTCCAAAGGTTCCAAGGTTGGCTCCAAGGTTGGCCAAGGTTCCAAGATATGTGAATGTAAATGGGTTCTATGGGTACCCACGAGTCTCTCCTTTTAGAGACATGCCCACTTTATGATAATCACATGCAGTTTGGGGCAAGTCATAGTCAAGTCAGCACACTGACACACTGACAGCTGTTGTTACCTTTTACTTTGGAAAATATGTAAATGAATCCAGTAAAAATGTTTGATTTTCAGCATGTATGTAGTCAGAGATGTCCTGAAGTCAAATATATCAATCATTGTCAGGCATTATTTATTAAAAGACATTTCCCTCACAAATTAGTGGTATTTTCTTTTTAATTTATAAAGGGACATGTAATGTTTTATACTTCTGGTGAATTTAATCCAATCAATCTTATTTCCATAGATGTATTTTGTATATACAGTTCTCTTTGTTAACACCTTATTTTGAAAACCGGGCGTAGTCCCACATGTCTACTTCCTCTAATTTCTCCAAGTCCTTCTCTAGCTCTCCCGTCAGCTCCGTTCTCTTTATCCATCCATGGTCAGCTCCATCAGGGCCATTTGAATGCAGAGAACATAAATGTCAGTATGTGGGTGCTCTACAGTTGTAGCGTCGGCTGGTTTCACCATGGAGATGAGAACGACGACTGGCTTGACCGCATGTTACCGCAATATGACAACGTTTCCCGTCCATTACAGAGTTAGGAAACACGGCTACTGTTGCCCACGGCTTAGCTCAGCACGAGTGAAATTGAATGTTGTCCACTCAATCCGGCTTCTGAACATCTTATATTATATCCAATTAAAGAAAAAAGCTATACATGAATTGAGAAAGATTTAAAAATAATTATTTTTTTTTTATCAGAATGTTTCTAGTGTCTATATGTTTTAGCTTATTTAGACTATATCTGACATGTGTATTTTTATTGGCAATTTCTTTGTAAGATAAGCTTTCATTTGCCACAGTGGTTTTATCTGCATGCTCTTTGTTTTGAGCAGACAGGACTCTTAATTAAAGGCATGAGCACTGGAGAGGTGAGTGACCCTACACCATGTGTGTCAGTATGTTTGTCTGGTAAGACTAATTAGATCAAAACTTTTTCCAATATACTCAAGTCACAAATATTTTACCAAACATGCTAAAAAACAGGGTGTTTATAACCTCTTCACTGGTAGTGTTAGTTAGACAAACCTCCCACTGCCACTCAGATCAGAATGTACTGTACGTCCTGCTGCCTGTTGCTCATGCTCACATGTTTATTCTATTCTCTGAGCAACCTCCCTTGTCCTATAACACGTCCCTGTCTGCAAAAAATAGCAACCAGGGAATATTCCTTTCCATTTGCTATTGGCAAGTAAAATCAATTGTGATCCACCTTCACGCTCAACAAGCTGAACAGCTCCCATAGTCCTAAAAACAAGCCTGGATGACGTCCTTTCTATGTCTGGCAGGATATTGGCCCGGGACAAATGGGTCATTGGAGGGAGACAGGACACTAGCAGGGTTTATGAAGAGGCTACAGAGTTAGAAATAAAGAGTTTGCGTCAAGCCACTCTGACGTCATACAGCAGGTCCAACAGCTCCACGGAGGATTGTGAAGGATAATAGGTAGGGAGAGAAAAATTCATGTGCATGCAAGGTAGATCAACATCCAGCTTTGAGGCAGATCTATTATTCTAAATAATGATTCAACTAGGGCTGTCAAAGATAATGCCAAAACACATTAATGCAAATTTGTTTTAAAGCCACTAATTTCTTCAGCGCATTAACACAACTTGCAATTTTTAGGTTTTAGTTTTAAAGCTACAGTGATGATACTGGTATCAAAAGCTAATGAATCCATCGGTACCAACCATGTCATACTAGCTTGTTATGAAAGAGGCTAAATAACGCTCCAAACTTGCGCTACATTTTGGCGAGGAAAAACTGTCATGTCCATTTCCAAAGTGGTCCGTTGACCTCTGACCACCAGATCAGTGAATGTAAATGGGTTCTATGGGTACCCACGAGTCTCCCCTTTACAGACATGCCCACTTTATGATCATCACATGCAGTTTGGGGCAAGTCATAGTCAAGTCAGCACACTGACACACTGACAGCTGTTGTTGCCTGTTGGGCTGCAGTTTGCCATGTTATGATTGGAGAATATTTTTGACGCTAAATGCAGTACCTGTGAGGGTTTCTGGACAATATCTGTCATTGTTTTGTGTTGTTCATTGATCAGAGGCCTGTACTACGAAGAGAGTTCAACATACCCAGGGTATCTTCTCGTTATCTGTTTTAACTAACAACCGAGATCCCGCTAAACAGTCCTACGAAGCTGGTTATCAACTCAGTAAATCAACCCAGGGTTTCTCCGTCTGGCTAAGAGCGCGTTCACATGAACAGGGCGGTGTTCGCAGCATCTGACCAATCACAGCCATGGACAAGTCCACAGATTTGCAGACAGACAGGCAGAGCAGCAGATTTTGCAAAAGAAGAATAAACTATATTAGACAAATAGGAAGTAGTTAAACACTTAATCCAGGCTAAAAGTAACACAGTTGAAGCTGCCAGATGCAGGAAGAACAGCTGGCAAAAGAAAAAAACTCCCGATATATGAATGCGTAAATTAACAGACTAATTAATTTAACGGAATACTCAAAAGTCAGATATAGTCATCTAGATTTAAATAGCTATAAGAAATATTATGGATGGATGGGTTACACCTCATGATGCCCATTATGAAGCATAAGGCGTGTATGACTATTTCAACCTTCTTTCAGCTGCGTCCCTGTCTCCGGCGGAGTGAAACGGACTAGGGAGCAATTAAAAAAATAAATATAAAAATATAATTCAAAGCGGTAAACACCTGCAGCATAAATCCAGCTGTCCTTCCAGTTTAAACTGTGTTGTTTTTAGTCTGATTCTGACTTTATCTTCTTCAT
>CAKAOI010046899.1:15067-53773 GCA_916701655.1 Sebastiscus albofasciatus
CCCCCCCCCCCCCCCCCCCCCCCCCCCCCCCCCCCCCCCCCCCCCCCCCCCCCCCCCCCCCCCCCCCCCCCCCCCCCCCCCCCCCCCCCCCCCCCCCCCCCCCCCCCCCCCCCCCCCGCATTAGAGGCTGTGACAGTCATGACTTATCACATTACTTTCTCCCCCTTTAATCACAGGAATATCCCCTTCATTACGCACTGACCGTTTGGGAGTCCTGTAGAGAGTTTTCCTCAGAGGAAATTGTTCTCTGAGACTACGTACATTATTTCTCAACTTTAGTTTTGAACCCGAACCATCTCTGTCACATCACGTTGCTCGCCACAGCCTCAGGCTATTATAATAAACATTGTGGAGCTCAGAGGAAATTTTGGCCAGGACAGAGACACCGGGTGAAAGACTGACAGGAACAGACGATACTGAGGGAGTATTAAGAGGAGCGAAATGCGAATTTTTTGCTGCTGTCTCAGTGTTCCCCTCCTCTTTCTCAATGCCTCTCCTTTATTGAAATACAAAGTTATAGTTTATCCAACAGTAAACATCGTGACATGTAGAACTTTGCTTACTAACCATCAATCAAATGAAATGGACAAGATGACAGCTCAATAAAGTGTGTGAGACAGAAAATAAATCACTCATAAAGCACACCATGTAAAAGCCTCCACCATTCATCAGGTGGACATTAAAACAAACTCAATATAGCCTTCACAGATACAGGGTACATTACCATGCAAAGCAAGACCTAGCAGAATTTCCTATACATTATGTGACATCCCAGTCTCCTGATTAAGGTCCTTGTTTCCAGTTTGCAGTTAGTATTTCCTGTTATATTTTTGTATACTCACCTGTGTCTCTCATTTCAGATCCTTCACTTCGAGGTGTTGGGTATGTGAAAACATTCTGAATACATAGTTTTAGGATGTCTTCAGGGACAACATTTTCTCAGGGGTCAATATTTCTGCTTTTAAGTTTGATAAACAGATAAACTCCGTGGTGAGAAGCAGCTTCTTCCAACTGCGAAGCCTCGCAAAAGTAAAATCCTTTTTATCTTCCCAAGACTGTGAAAAAGTAATCCATGCTTTTATTACCACTGGCCTTGACTACTGTAACTCCCTCTACATGGGAGTCAGCCAGTCTTCACTGTCACGTCTGCAGTATGTGCAGAACGCTGCTGCAAGGTTTTTAACTGGTTCCCGGAAACATGAGCACATTTCCCCCTGTACTCGCTTCCCTCCACTGGCTCCCGGTCACTTTTAGAATTCACTTTATGACTTTATTATTTGTCTATAAAGCCCTTCATGGATCAGCTCCCTCCTACCTATCGGCCCTTTTAACTCCCTATACCACACCTAGGTCACTCAGGTCTTCCAAACTGCCCAACCGCATCAGATCTGCTCCCTCTACGGAGTCTTTCAAAGCACAGCTCAAGTCCAACCTCTTGTCTTTGGCTTTTGAATGCACTTGAAATACTAATTGGCCTTTTATAATGCTCATAACAGTCTTTTACTTTTTATCTTGGTCTCTACAGTATCTGTTGATATGTGTGATTTTGCTTACTTCTCTGCTGACCGGTTTTTATTCTGTCTATATCTGTAAAGCACTTTGGTCAGCTCATGTTGTTTTAAATGCGCTATAGAAATAAATCTGACTTGACTTGACCATTTGAAGTGTTGTAGGACACAGCAGTGAAGAGACCATCAGTAGCTGTGAAGTGACTCTGAAACAAACTGTTACAGTATCACCATGCAGTTAAGAATATAACTGGTCAAATTCTTGCAGTGCAGTGAATGAAATTCAGCTCTCTGGTGGGACAAATGTCAGCCAGTAGTCTTTACTCTCTTCCCTGGTAGTATATGCAGCATACGCAGGTATACAGAGTATACCGACTTGTTTCCCAGTCAACATTGTGTATAGCCACTTCTATATCCCCTCTGATGTGCATCATTCAGTAGTGTCCTGACAGTCCAGCACATGAGTAGCTAATGCAGTCACATGTGAATAAAGGCAGAAACACCCAGTAAAGACATTATCATCATGTAAGTAGTGGCTGAAATGTCTCTGATTGGTTGGTCATCAGAACCGAGATCCTCCCTCTCCTACCAGCCGTGTTGGTTCACCTCAAATAATACAACAAAATATGGCCTTTGGAATATTTAATTCATGAAATGAATAGGAAAGATGAAGCGATCTACTCAAACAAACATTTTCAGAGTTACAGACAACCTTGCGATGCCACATTGAGGCAACAGTGTGTAGTCTTACATGTCACTGTTTAACACTGAGCCTTTATTCTTTGCTGGACGGACGCTTTAAAAAGAATATGGGTTTTAAACTCAGAGAAGGCTATCCACTTCTTCAGGTACCACTACACCACTGGTAGAGGAGAAATGACCACACAATGTGAATAACCTCTCTGTGTACTGTCACACAAGGAAACAAGCGTCTTGAAACCTCATTTCATCATGGCCACTTGATACATTTGTCACTGCCGTATTTCATTAGGTGACATATTCAATTCATTTGCCCTTGCTGCACATCACTCTTTGTCAACCTCTCTCTCTCTCACACACACACACACACACCCTGCAACCAGCCTGGGGAAGATGACATGTGACAGTTGGTGGATGCATGCAGAGCCCAAATGAAAATGAATGGGACAGCAGGGAGCACAGAGGGCAGACAGTGGAGTGTGCATGGTGGGTGCATGGTGGTGGGGGGTACTAAAACACAGACAAACCCACACAGGGGTGATGGGGTGAACCTTTGAGTCTGTCTGGGGTAGCCAAATACCCAAAGGAAGGCAGAATTACTCCGTTCTTACATTTATTTACAATAGCCTATTTGACTAATAAATTTCATTTATTGATCATTTTTGAGCAGATAGTGGACTGTATGCGTAACATCTGTGACACGCCACAGTCTGAATAGCCAACAGTGTCTCCTTCAAAATATGTGCATGTACTGTTCGCCAAATATATCATAGTGGAAACATAATTGCTTCCTGGATTATGTTCACGAGCAACATTTGTTCCAGTCTAACGCCGGGACACACAGGGCGTTTGAGCAGAGCGTTGTGTCTGCCTCACCGAACTGCTGCGTCTCTCACCGACAGCGTTTCTGCTGTTGCTGGGCGGCTACTGCCAGCCATTACTTTCTACATAGAGTTTGCCTTTCATAATGGCCATTTCATTTCATTATAAATATCATTTATATTTAATTTAGACAGAGAAAGGTTCAGAAGAGTGTGCTCATTTGTAAATAATAGTAATAATCCACAATTAAAAGCTCTACAAGTCACTGTTCTACAACACTGTCCTGCAAATATTTCAGAATAAAAGCCTCGTGTTAACAAATGAAGGAATTCTGTCCACCAAAAACAAAATGCTTGAGGGCTTTTATTTTGAAAGGGGAAACAGAAGGTGTTGGGTTAAAAAATAAATATTTACTTTATTCATGTCTGTGACATATATGAAGTGAAATAAATATCAACCACCAAGGGGAACAAAACTGTGCTGAGTTAATTGGCAGTCAGAGAAAAGTTTAGTGTGTGTGTGTGTGTGTGTGTGTGTGTGTGTGTGTGTGTGTGTGTGTGTGTGTGGCTTCATGGTTTCAGATTCTCAAGGTGTTTTGGAGGTTGAGACCTCGACCTTGAGATCAGTAAATCTTAGAGCGAAGAGGCTCAGAGGGGATTAGTTCAGAGGAAAAAATGGCACTCACATCACATACGAGTGTAAAAGGAGAAGTGGGCAAAGGAAAGTTCCTGGAACAACGCCAAAGAATTTAATTTGAAACCCTTTTCATGGCAACCACTCAAAGTATTTGATGTAATCTTGTACCTCATTTATTTAACTCAATTGCCTGTGACTTTACAAAAAAGCTGGCACAAACAGAGCATTTAATGACATGACTGGGACTCTGAAACTGAAATTGTGTCAGGAGACACATACATGGGAACACAGTCTCTGATGTGCTTTAGTCAAGTCAAGCCAAGTCAATTTTATTTGTATAGCCCAAAATCACAAATGTGCCTCGGGGGGCTTTACAAGGATACGACACCCTCTGTCCTTTACAGTGTGACCCTCTCATCGGATAAGGAAAAACCCCCCACCATAAAACCCTGATGCCCACCTAGTCCCACTATGCATACAGCTTTCTGCCCATGAAGATGCATGTGCACTGTTTAACTTTCTGTAAGAGATAAAACAATGACATAATGACACAACGAACACAAAGTTCAGCTGAGGCTAATGGGAATGCTGTTAATGTTACAGGTACCAAAGTAAAGGACACATTTCAATTTCACCCTGATGATGGCGCTAGATGAAAAGTGAAAGTTATTAAGTGAAAGTTATTACAGAGATATCTACAATTCTTTTTATAACTTGTCAGCATTGAAAATTAAATACTAGAATGGCACTTGGAGAGCGCAGACCTCCGCCAAGCTGCCCGAGTACAATTGGCCCGCCCCCTCTCCGTTCAGCTTGCGCCATCATCCACGTGTATTTTTGTTTATGTTGAGATCAGCTGTACGTAGCAGAGCATCGTAAAACCCTTCATCCAAACTGGACAGAAACAAAATAAAACTCACCAAATCGTCATCGTTACTCTTTCCAACAATCACCAAGTGTGCTTTGGTTGAACTCAACTGTAATTTCACAGAGTTTAATGTGAAAAAACGCAGATTTTACAGGTGCCCCCTCCCCCATCCACGTTCATGATGCATCAGTTACACTGCACATCTCTTAAAGCCTGTGGTGTTAATGCACAGGCTGAGCGGAGTTATAAAAAAAATTCCCAAAGCCGGATCATGATCCGAATCGCCACCAAAATTGAATGGATTGTTCATTGTGCCACACCCCACCCCTCCAAAAACTTTAATTCAAAACCATCGCGGACTTTTGGAGTAATCCTCCAAACGGACAAACCAACAAACCAACAAACCAACAAACCAACGCCGGTGAAAACATAACCTCCTTCCTTGGCCTTCGGTCTTGGCGGAGGTAATAAAACAAGGTATTTCCACCAATCAAAATGTCATTGTAGATATCTTCGATGACATGTGTAATAGACTAGATTTAGCGACTTTTCAATTGTAGACATCTATCGTCGTGTTGCAAGGTGGTGCAGTTGTTGGCACTTTCATCTCACAACAAGAGGGTCGCAGGTTCGAATCCAGCTTGGGGTCCTTCTGTGTGGAGTTTGCATGTTCTTCCCGTGTTAGCGTGGGTTTTCTCCAGCTTCTCCGGCTTCCTCCCACAGTCCAAAGACATGCAGGTTAGGTTCATTTTTAACTCTATATGTCCTGTAGGTGTGAATGTGAGGGTGAATGGTTGTCTGTCTCTATGTATCAGCCCTGTGATAGGCTGGAGACCTGCCCAGGGAGTACCCCATGACTTTGCCTAATGTCAGCTGGGATCAGCTCCAGCCCCCCCGCAACCCTGAATAGGATAAACAGCTACAGATAATGGATAATTGTTGTTCTTATTAGTGAAAAAGGATTTACTGATATCTATAATTAATTATCTGTAAATCAGTTTTGACTAGTCCAAATGTAATTTCTACATGTGAAAATATATTTGTGACATGTCAAAATTGTTTTACAGATATATCTTAAATTATTACACGGCTGTGCTGAATACTCGATTCTGATTGGTCAACCATGGCGTTTTGCGGTCTGTAATTTCTTTATAACAGACCGTTGCTAAGTGTAGCAGACCGTTGCTATGTATAGCAGACCGTTGGTCGCAGCTCTGATGTCGGACTCTGGCGGACCGTTTTTGTGTCAAAATATTGATTTCTTTAGTAAGTACAGTAGCCGTGTAATAAGCATGATAATGTACAGCTAGCGGGTCATTGTTGTGAAAGAATCCCTTTCAGGGTGATGAGAGACCAGCAGCATCGCCCTATCAAAATGTCATTTCCACTAGTGAACACTGAATGGCTATAGTCAGCACTACTGATTAAATATGAAATGAGCTTGCCATAGTAGAGGATGTTATGATGATTTATAAGTCACATGACTGATTGATAGACCATAAAGAACCAGGTGTAAATAATGAAATGAATGATGGCTGAACTCCATGCAGCTGCTTCAGTTTCAAGGTTCTGGTATTGTGCATGCTGAATAGAACAGAGACATCTTTGATGACCTGCGCTTTTCCCTACTACGACAACTCAACATGTCAAAATGTTTGCTGTGAAAAAGGAATATATATATATATATATATATACCCCCCAATGGCATGTGCTTGTAGTATTTTTCAGTTTTATTTTACTAATTATGTTTTTCTCATTGCAATGCAATCCCTCTCTGAACACTGAGATTCACTGGCTCCCTCTGTTTGCTACTCAGCTCTACACTGTCTCACTGTCTGAGTTGGCACAATGAATCAGTTTGAACCAATTCCTCTCAATCTGCTCCTTTTCCAACTCTGTTACTGAACCGTTTACTTCCAGTGCTTTGGATTGGAGGGTGTAGCGTGCATGCTCATTATTTAGCAAGCAAAACAAGGGAGTGAAATGTTGCTGATTAATTAAGCACATATCAGTCTTCCTTGAGGCACTGCGACTTGAGTAATTACCAATTAGCCAGGACCTACTGGCTCTGCATGCTGTCTGTTGCTGTGTTGTCTAAAAGATCACTCTGATGTCTAATTGGTGTCACTTTGCATGTTGCCTGTTCTGCTCTAATGACCCTGAGGCTGAAATATGAAATCATAGAACCGGATCAGTGCTCATTCCTCACACAAGATCGTCACACAGCTTCCATCCCATCTCTCCTGTGAATGACCCGGTTCATTGATGATGAGAGCTAATTTTGTATACACAAAGCTCAAATCCCAACCATTAAGCTTTACATAACAACCTCCAGTACTGAATCTTAAAGGTCCCATATTATGCTAATTTTCAGGTTCATACTTGTATTTTGTGTTTCTACTAGAACATGTTTACATGCTGTAATGTAAACAAAACCCCTATATTTTCCTCATACTGTCGGCCTGAATATGCCTGTATTTACCTTCTGTCTTAAACGCTCTGTTTTAGCGCATTTTGATGGAATTGCAACGAAATTGCAACAGAATTGCGTTGCTAGGCAACAGCTTGGGTCCATCTGTACTTCCTGTCAGCTGATGACATTCACATGCAACCAGGAATAAACTGGGACACATTAGAATGTTTACGTTTAAATCTGTGTAAAAGGTCTAAATATTGTGTATGTGTGACATCACAAATGGACAGAAATCCTGACAGCTTGTTTCAAATGCAGAGTTTCTGAATACGGGCTGTGTGTATTTCCCTGTAGATTGAGCGTTTCGATACTTTCACAGTATTTATATAGGACTTAAGCCTGTTTTATAATAAAAAAACATGAAAATCTCACTTTTTTTTATAATATGGGATCTTTAAAGAATCTTAGAAAAATGTAAGACCATATAAATATACTTTTTTTTTATTTAAACATTGGCTAATCGTCGTCTTATTATTATTATTATTATTATTATTATTCATTTATTATGTCATTAATCACTTTATTTATTTAGTCGTTATTTATTCATCCTACATTCAGCCTACATAATGTAGGTGTGATATCATCCCGGTCTATCTCCATGTCGGGTTTAATTGGAGGGGTCTCTTTCTCCTCAGGTCCCCGGGGAGCTGTGGAGCGAAGCGGGCAGCAGCACCTGCCCCCTCTGGGCTGCTTCACTACCAGGCAGCCGAGGAGCCCACAACAAAAGGGGGATGCAGACTGACGCCGTCTGTACAGCTGAGATGCTGCGTCAAGCTCGTCGATGAAAGCGAGACAATTACAGGAAGTTATTCGATTTTGCCTTCAAAATAAAAGCTTTTAGTTTGAGGCTCTATGGATTTCTATTACCGATCTTTGGTTATAAAAATATAGGCCGACATCCACACAAACATTGTTTGATTGCTTGATTATGGTGTTGAAAGACAAAATGTCCATTTATTTATTAAAAAAAAGCTTTGAACTTGTTAAAAAATAAACGAAATAGCATTAGAACAAGTAGGCTACTGACTGAAAAACAACCACAACAGTGCTGTCAATTTCACTACACAGTGAGACGGAAGATGTCACCGACACACACTGCTGCAGCCTACTAGGCTATGCATGGGCTTAAACTTAAACTCAAGCATGTTACACTTGGTCACACCCCTATATCAGCGTTTAATACCTGGCTCATTTTCTTACTAGCCTACCATGATTTGGAGCTGTTTTTTTTGTTCTTTCTTCACCCACAAAATTGCTGAAAATGGTTTCCTGCTGCTGGAAACCAAAGATGTATTAAGAGAAAACTAGACTTCTGCACATCTTCATGGCTCTGTTTTCATGCTGTAAAAAATCGATCTAGCCAGTGACGGGAGACTTTGATCAATCACAGGTCACTCGGAACATTCGATGATGTCATCAAAGCATTCGGCACATTCGATGATGTCATCAAAGCAGGAACATTCATCAAAGCACTCTGAACATTTGATGATGTCATCAAAGCACTCGGAACATTCGATGATGACATTTCAGAGAGAAGCATTCCTATTGGCTGTGCTCCGGTCATGTGACCGGTACTTGGCGTTCCTTCAAGAGATCTCATCATGGATGCCGGGTCACAATCTTTCTCATGTTACAGCTAAACAGTACACAACAAGATGATTCTGAAAACATCTGAGGAGAGAAATAGACATTAACGTAACAGAATATTGATTTATATTTGATCAGTGCTGCCTAGTTTGACCGTTTGGTCGGAGTTCGCGAGTGATTGACTGCCGGCTCTCATTGACAGCAGCTGGACAGCAGACCTCAGATCAGCTCTTACTGCTTGTTTTCTTCCGGTCTGTGAAATCTTGCAGATGCCGTTAGGAGCACCGGAGGACACAGAGGAACAGGATTTTTTTCCAGGTTACCTGTTTCATGCACTACTGTCACAATATAGCGACCGTTTTATAAAAAAATACTTTTTTTAAAAAATCCTATTTGCTCTAATCTTGCCTACTTCAGCTTTAATTATGTCATATGGAAACCGGAAGTAGTTTTGCTATATTTCCGCTGGCTTGACGCTGGTGAAAGGAGACCAGAAGGTGATCGAAAGAAAGCAGAGGGATGCGGAGGAGAGGAAGACATTAGAGAGAGAGAGTGAGAGAGAGAGAGGTGGTCCTACCCTGAATGCGGACAGAAGGAGGAGGACAGTAACAGTAACAGAGCTGTGTGTGTGTGTGTTTCCTCTGAAACACGGTGCTGGTTTCACGGTTCCACCGACGGACCGTTATCGAGCAGCATCAGCATCACTTCGCCTCCTGAGCATCATCATCATCCGCGGCTCCGAGCAGGAGAAGACTATCCGCATCACCGCGAGGTAAACAAACCCACACCTCTCTCATGTCACCCTGCACCTTCATCCGTTCCCCCCTCGTCTTATTCATGGACGGATGCGGGTTTAGGGTTTAGGGGGATGTTGTTGAGAGCTGGTCTCCTCTGTGTCTCCAGCAGCCTCCAGACAGGATAAACGGGTCTCCCTCTTATTAGGGGTTTTGACGCAATAGCACAAGTGTAGGCTGCCTTGGACAGAGGACCAATAGTTACCGTCTTTAATTCCTCTACGTGTGTGTGTGTGTGTGTGTGTGTGTGTGTGTGTATCGTGAATGGACAGAAAGACATTTGACTGAATGGCTTCTGCTGTTTGCTGAATATCCAACACACTAAATGAACTGTTTCCATTAACTGTATTATGCTGTTCTACATCTGCAGTCTGTAGTCTGTGTTAGCAGACAGTCTGAGGTCATTTCTTACTAGTTTGGTGTGACATCCATACAGGAGACATGGTCATGTTTTTAAGATCCATATACATGGGAGCATCTCAGGATACTGTGTTGAAGTGAATGTGGTAAAAGGAGGGTTTGTAGTCTGCAGACTCAGATTCATCAGTACGGCTGGTGGTGCTGAGCCTCATTATGGGGACTGGACCAGTTTGAGCAATGCTTTGCAAAAAGGGGCTCATGGTCTTGTCTATGAAGGCTAGGACTTAGAGGATGAGTGATGTGTCCAGGCAGGTATTTCAGTATTATCTATGTCTCCATGTATGAAAAAGTTAGATATTTCATGAAAGATGCATGTTGGGAACATTTCTTTTAATTTAGAGACTGTGCTTCTAGTTACACGCAAGATATGTTTTTCTTGTATGATTTTGAATACTTAACATATCAGTGCTGAGACAGTAGGCTAATAGTTATCACTATATTATTGTTGTACTGTTCACCACACCAGTGGCCAGTGGAATCACAAAGCTCATGGTCTCAACTGTTGTTATCCACTGTACGGCATAGACGGCCATATTCAGTGCATAGTTCAGAACATAGTTTTTCATGCACTGGTCAATTTTGAGATTTTGGGCTTTTTGGAAAGAGTAAGAGTACATCCAAAATACACATTTAGGTGCTCATTTTACTGCACGTCAGCGGTTTGATCCCCGGCTCCTGCTGTCTGCATCATAGTGTCTTTGTGTGAGACACTGATCCTCAAGTTGCTCCCAGACTGCTCCTAAATACTTAGGATGGGTTAAATGCAGTGGTCACACATTTGTGTATGTTTGTATTAGATATGACAAATCTAATAAAGTTCAAGTTTATTTGCAGCTGTAGATTTCTCCTACATTCACCAAAAGTTAGCATTGGATATTAACTCATTTGCATATTTAAACATAACATTTCAGAAATCTTGTATAACGCTACATATCTTTAAAATTATTATTATTTTTTTCATACTGTGAGCCAGAAATATCCACTTCAGTAGCACTTACACCAAACTTTCTAGTTTCATTCCTCTCTACAGTATATTCTGAAGGTTTTTAAAGATGACATATCACTCATAGCCTGATTTATACAACATTTTATTCCTAAAATCGTGGCGAAAATTGATTTCTTTTTTTATGTCTGTTGACAGTATTTTCTGAAGCAAGAATTTGGAACCTGGCTTTATCCAATGTTCAGATTTCTGTCCAGGAAATGTATGCAAATTAGCACATATTTGATAATGCCTCATTTGCATATTTAAGGATAACATTTTAATGCATGTCGTAATGTAAGTAATAGGGATGTTAATAATTACCCGTTTAACTGTAAACTTACAATAAGAATTTTGACCCAATTAATGCTGTCAGTTAAATGGTTTAAATAAAAATAACAAATTAAATAGAAACCTGAGCAAATCTCAGAGGAGCGGCTCGTCACTTAAAGGAGATTAGCTGGTCCACCTTAACAGCCCACCTTAAGTGAGCCTGAGCCAGGTGTGTTGCTAGCATTGAGGCTAACCGCTTTCACTTTGATCAGCGGGTAACTGGCAAGACACGGGAACTTGGCTCGGGTCTTGAGGAGTTGTAGCATTTATTCACTGACAAACAAAACTGTACACACACTGCTACTGCTACATTCACAGCTAGAATGTTCTTGTCGGTCTTGTTGGACACTCACTAACGTTACTCCGGGCTGACAGAGAATGCCAGGCAGACATTCAGCTGACGACCTCGCAGCTAAACTAAATGATGCGGTGGAGACTTTGACTGGGAAAGTGCCTGCATCTATCTCTCCCGGTCTGGTGAACTTGGGACTCAGTTGTCTGTCGTGCTCATACAGCTGACGATAAATGATGGAGTTAACCTGTCTGTGCGTCAGCTTATTGTTGCAGCTGGGCGGCACTAAAACCACAGCAAATTAAATTAGCCTCTCTTGTAAGTAATCAACTGGGGAAGTTCCATGGTGGTATCTATAAGTTAAAATGTTAACCCTATTCACATGTAGTGTCTCTCCTTAAATACCTCTTATAAATAGCCTAATGTCTGGAGCTCTGACACATGAGAAGGTTTGAGTTAAAGGATCAGGTCATCCCATCTTGTTCAGTAATCACATAATGTGTTGGCACTAATGCTGTGGTAATGGAGGTTGAGCACTGTCTTCATATACAGTTACACCTTTTTCCTTCTACTATAGTGCACTGTACTATGCACTGTTAGTAGGCTATAATAAGTAATAGTTTGATTACTAAACGCTCCTTTATTGGGTCTTACGCTTTGGTTCACTACTGTAATAGAGTTGTGTTTATATTCTGTCTGTCTTAAACAGACAGCATTGTTACCATTAAATGGCATCATTGGTATCTTTAATGTCAAAACTGTTGAAGGCTGCTGTAGGTTGTTAGGCTCAAAGGCAATCAATTGAGAGTTTATATGCAATCTTATAGCCATTAGATTTACACACGTAAAGCTGAAGTAGGCGAGATTGGAGCAAATATAATTAAAAAAAGTTATTTTTATAAAACGGTCGCTATATCGTGACAGTAGTACATGAAACAGGTAACCTGAAAAAAATCATGTCCCTCTGTGTCCTCCGGTGTCCTCCGGTACTCCGAACGGCATCTGCAAGATTTCACAGACCGGAGGAAAACAAGCAGTAAGAGCTAATCTGAGGTCTGCTGTCCATCTGCTGTCTATGAGAGCTAGCTGTCAATCACTCGGGAAGTCTGACCAAACGGTCAAACTAGGCAGCGCTGATTAAATATGAATCAATATTCTGTTACGTTAATGCCTATTTCTCTCCTCAAATGTTTTCAGAATCATCTTGTAGTGCACGGTTTAGCTGTAAAATGAGAACGTTTGTGACGCCGCCACCATTGTGAAATCTGGTGAAGGAACATCAAGTTCTGGTCACATGACCGGAGCATAGCCAATAGGAACGCTTTCTCAATGAGATGACCTCTGATTGGTCAAAGTCTCCCGTCATAGGCTAGATGTTTTAAGGCCTGAAAACAGAGCCATGAGGAGGAGCAGAAGTCTAGTTTTCTCTCAGAACACTTGAATTACAATATGCTGAAAGGTTATTATGGGATTTTTGCCCAATGATGACAAAAATATACTGACTACTGCAGCTTTAACAACCTCCTAGAAATCATTCCCCCATGAGTCAGTCATATTCACATTTCCTTATTGCACTCACTCTATGCACAGCACACGTACAGTTAACCTGAATTGAATGATTCATAGTTTAGATTTCAGTGAGCAGACAAGTGAGACATCACATACTGATTTTGCAGCAGCCGACTTGTCAGAGAGATTTGTCAGATCCTGGACAGCAAAAAGCAGACGGTGCTTGTGAACACTACTCTAAGCCGGAGAAGACATGTAGAGAGATCTTATGAGCTTAGAGCTGTAATCTTCTTCTGTAGAGGCTGTCATAAGGATGCAGAATGGTGCGTTGCAGAAATGAAAGTCGATAGCTACTGACTACATTTAAATGGACACAATAATCTGGTTTACATGTGACCCATTCTTAATGGACGCAAAGAAACATGAAATGGAAAAGAAATAGAAACATATTAGCTGCATGAGCAAGATTGTGATGTCTCCATGCTCTGACAACACTATTGATACCAAGAAAGTGACATTCCAAGGACCAGCTAACTGTATGTTGTGAAAAACGCTTGTTTTTAGGGCTGTGTATCGGCAAGAATCTGGCAATACGATACATATCACGATACAGGGGTTACAATTAGGGATGCTAATTTTTAAAAAATGTCTTAACCGATAACCGACCCTCGTTAACCGATTATTAACCGTTAACCGACAAGATTAGTGCCTCGCATGCAGCGGTGCACCAACTGCAGTGTATGAGCAAAACAGACGGTCCCCAGTTCACCGTCCGGGAACGTTAGCTTAGCAGCTACGATGCTGCGTGTAGTGTCGCGGACATGTAGCCAGTTTCCCAGTAAAAGTCTCCACCGCACATTTAGTTTAATTTAGCAGCTTGTAAGCTGCCCGGCATAACGACACTCTGTCTGCCTAGATTAACGATAGCGATTGTCCGACAGTGTGTGTGTGTGCTACATTAGCATCTGCAGCTCTGCTGGTAGCTTCGTGCTCACCACACATATGACCATATATGTGTAACTTCAGCGAGTGTCCGACAGACCGTGTGTGTGTTGTCGGTGGCGTCATAGCTGTGGACGTAGGTGTAGCAGACAGTGTGTGTACAGTTTATTTATCGGTGGTTAAATGCTACGAGGCTACAACTCCTCCACTTAAGCGAGCTATAGACCAACTTTCTGTATCTGTAACGCCAGCTCAGACTGTCTTAAGGTGGACCAGCTTTTCTCCTTTAAGTATCGAGTTTTTCTCAGCTTTTTAATTAACCGATAGCGTTAATCGGTTAAAATGCTTAATGTCGGTTAACGGTTAAACGATTAATTATTAACATCCCTAGTTACGATTCAATATATTGCGATACATTGCGATACAATAAGTAAGGCGATAAATTGGAATTTTTTAAATCTAATTTAACAGGAAAACTGTCAGTATAAAGAACACACTGCCATATGCATAAAATCCGAGTAAAGGAAAAAGTTCACTTTTTTAAGCGATCAGGACAGTGGGATCTATCACAGTCCATGTAACATCCAACATCATAGCACTACTTTGAGAGGGCACATCTCTTTGAAAATGAAATAAAGTATTGACTGAGTTAATATTTGCATGCAAACTGTTAATAAAAAAATCAATACAGTGTTTTTGAGAATCAATACAGTATCACAATACATAATATCGTGATAGTCAATTTTTGTCAAATATTTCCTTACACCCCTACTTGTTTTCCGTCTCAATCAGACATATCAGTTTCATCTCTGTGCAGCCGGTACAGGAAATTTTCAGCGACGTGTTCGGCCAAGTTTAGCACAAAGACTGGGAGCACGGGGAAACTGCTAGCGTAGCTCCAAGATAAAAAAAATACACCTTCCACCAACTCCAGAGCAGTCTAATTAGCCTGTTTAATGTCATGTTTATTCCATTTAAGTCACGTACTGTGATGACACTAAGTATGTACATACTGTGTTCTCTCTGCTCTTGTTTATGCCACTGAAATCCCTTGCTCTACTGGGGGGAAATGGCCCCAGCGGGTTTCTCTGTATTGCCTCCAGATAGTCAGCAGGTGTTTAGGAGAACAGAATGTAGTCTGGTGTTAGACTGGTGCTCAGTCATTTCTTCATGTGTAATTAACTGGTATGAAGAATATAACAACAAAGAGTGCAGAGAGGTTCATCACACTCAACGTAACACGGACTGTCTCTGTGGGCTGCTGTCAGCGGCAGCTCTTCACTCCGTGGTGTTCGTCGGCTTGGGAGTATAACCGAATGACTGAGTGAGTTAGTTAGTTTGTTAGTTGAAGGAGAACACAGGTAACATTTGGCAGATAATGTCTCTGGTGTTTGCTTTGGAGTTTTAAAGGTTTGCTTTCGCTGTTTATTACCTCCGCCAAGGCCAAATGCCTAAGAAGGAGGTTATGTTCACCGGCGTTGGTTTGTTGGTTTGTTTATTGGTTTGTCCATTTGGAGGATTACTCCAAAAGTCCACCCTGTCTTTGAACGCTCTGAATGAGACAGCAGAGGAGGAGAGACAGGTGATCAGGAGGATGGGAGATGAGGAGACAGACTCAGTGCCTGTCGGAGGCTCTTTCAGTGCCACTAGCCAGCGCTGCAGTAACGTTACTGATACTGCCAACTCAAGTTTCAGCTGCAGTGGACTGGTTTGTTCTTAGTTTTAACATTGTAAAACTCATCTTTACATCCAGGAGCAATACAGTGGTGTCCCCTCTTTTGTTGTCTGCTGTTGTACTGTATGTCTCCTCAGTCTCCGTCTTTCACGGTTTCTACCGCTGTATCTGTGTAACTCAGCCGAGCCAACCAACCTGGTGACATCACAGGCTAGAGTACTGCAACATGGCGGCGCTCTTGCCACAAAAGATAAAAACGGAGCTTCTTTTTTCTCTTAAATGCTGAACATTTGTCATGTTTGTGATATAATTGTTCATTAGAGTGGAAATCCCTTTAGTAAACCAGCTTAACTTGGTCGAATGTTCCATTTCCACTTTAAGCCAAACCATGAGTATTTTTTAGTAAACCTAACCTAGTAGTTTTTTTTTATCATTTTGTAGGAGACAAGGTTTGTAGGGGACACCATGTGCTCCTGTTTCCATTCTTCTTCATTAATTTTTGAGCACATATGTATATATGTATTGTTTTATGATTGCTTTTGAATGTAATCACATTACATTTTGATTAGGACCCCCTAAATGTATTTATCAAAGTGTTGTGACTAAGATATGTACTGAGGAGGACATTTTACAGTGGGAAAATAGACTTGCTGTGAGTGTCTCTGGTGGACAAACTACGTAATGGTGACACTATCTCTTACCTCCAACATATCTACATAGACATATTTACGCAGATACAAAAAAAAATAATAATGTATATGTCGTCAGAATATTATACATCTTTTCTTAGAACAAGGAGCTTAGGAAACTTAATAAAAGCATCTTGAAATGATGACACAGTTAATTTGTTATCACGAGACAACAGCTTGTTTTCAACACTAACCTGGACAGTTAGACTGAGTCAAGATCTGGAGATAACAGGCTTAAAAAAAGAACACTCTGGTTGCATATGAGCAACCAGAGTGTCTCTCAGCTTTCTCTGCTTTATCTCTCTTTTATTCCCCAAGTGCCTCACCCTCACATCTTCATTGTCTGCTCTGCTGCTCCACGTCTCCATATCAAGGCTGCTATCGATTCACCAGTCCAACAGACCAGACTCCATCTATGGTTCATATGACATTCTTTGAGCTGGAGTGGAACAGTAAAGCCTTCACTCAAACCTTTCTCGCTCATAGAAGATTCATGTCAGTGTGGCCGGCTTGCTCAACAGCTCTTTGTATGCTCTAATAAGGGGTGAGACCAGCGAGGTCAATCCCTCCATCTCAGAAAGATATGAGCCTCAGCACCCTGTCAGGACTGCTGGACCTCTGCTCTGTGCCGCTCCGAAGTGTCAGATAAAAGTGGAGATACGGAGCCGCATGGCACGAAGGGGAATTCTTTGTTCGGCTCAGAGAAATCATCCAGATAGCTGATCTCGGAGCACGTCTGCGATAGAGAGAAACGGTGACAGCTGAAATTTGAAATTCCACAGCTTTCTTTTTGCATTTAAGCTTTTATAGTACACAGATAGCATTCATAAATTCTGACTAAAACACAGGACACAAGAACAGCTGCAATGGACTTCAACAGTCACAGAAGTTAATCGTAGCAAGTAGGGACAAATTGCAGGTAAAAACACACTATTCAGTGTAAATGAAATGACTGTCATGAAATTCATGTAGGAATTGATGAATTGAGACATGTGGGTTGGCTGCCTGCCCTGAGGACACTGATGCTATTGATGATATTGATGATGAGGATATTGAGGATGTTGCTGGTGTTGATTAGGATATTCATGATGATGATGACGTTGATGGTGTTGATAATGTTAATGATGATAAAGCAAATCTGCTTCTATCCACCCTGTGCAGTTTGCCTCTGTGCACTTGACTTAAAGCTGCTGTTGGCACTTACTCACGTTGTTCCCTCCTATCTAGATCCTTGCTTTTGTTGTACATACTATCAGATGTACGTCGCTTTTGACCAAAAAATAGTAGACTTGTAGAAAGTTAACAAGGCTCATGCTCATTAGTTCCCCGTTCATAGGTATAGGTGTGTGTGCACATAAAGTATGTGCTCAAACACGACCAAAATATATGCACAAGTTAAACTGATGTGTGCATGTCAGTATGGGCGACGTGCACATGTATGTGAGTGCCTTTGTTCCATGAATCGATGTGACAAAGACAGAATAGTATAGTGTGTGTGTGTGTGTGTGTGTGTGTGTGTGTGTGTGTGTGTGTGTTTGGATGAATTTGTTTCATGGTTCATTTGAATAAAGAACTAAAAATGTAGTGCAAACTTTGAAGGCCTTTTTCTCTAAATCATGGTTTGGTGACAGTCATTATGTAAAGTGATATATTTTGTTTAATATTTGGAGTTCAGCAACACTCCTGATATCAGTAGAGAGCTAAGAATCTCATCTTTCCAACAGAGTATACAACTCAAGATGTGTTCAGGGTCAATGTGGCTGAAAACGATAGAGCAAGTCACATATTTATTTTTGATCACTCTGGGCTAAGCGCACGGTATAGAGCTCACGGTCAGTGCCCAGCAGGTCACATGCAATCAGCACTGGACTTTAAATGCACAAATCAACGCTGTCCAGTCGGGGAGTCATGCCTCTGTACACTGCTGCTGTCGTCACCTGATTGGAGCAGAGTCAGCACACACTTTAGTAATACTTTTAGTTTAAATTAGAGGTGTGTGTGTGTGTGTGTGTGTGTGTGTGTGTGTGTGTGTGTGTGTAAGGATGCAGTGTGTACAAAGTGGGTTTGTCTATATTTTAGTTTAGAATAGCATATGAACACTGTCATGCAGATGTGTGTGTGTGTGTGTGTGTGTGTGTGTGTGAGTGCTTCTCAGTGTCGTCAGGATGCTGGAAGGCTCCTGGTGTCTGGGTTAGGGTTGAGGCTGTAGATAGAAGTCTTCCAACATTCGGAGTTCAAATTAAAAGTCAGTGAAGCGCTGTGCAGGAGAACATGCTGCAGACTGCTAATAGCAGGTCAGCACCAGGGAGCCATCACACTGATAATGTTAGGCAAGCTAGCGCTGCACAGCTAACCCACTGAGAATACAGGGCCAGACTTTAAAGTGTAGTACCATCCTGCTCACCATAGATAACTGGAGGTTAAAGGTAAATCTATACTACCTCGTCTGTGATACAATGCTCATCTGGAGTTTGCATGGAGGAGTTTGCCAGTTGCAAAATTCTAATAGGAAAAAAAAACAATATATAAATGCTAATATGTCCCTAAGCTTCAGTCTCAGAGTTCACTGCCAAAAAATGAATCCACCACTGCTGCCATGACTAGCTAACTCTACCGCATCCCCGACAGTAAAGTCCACCTTTTGCTTGATGTGATTGGCTGCCTGGGTCAAGTGTGACGATGACGAACGGTGCGACTCCGCGCCTGCTGCCGCTGAAAAGTTGAGAATATTTTAACTTTTTTGCGCGTCTGAAAACAGCCAGAAAAACACGACACGCTGCGAAAGAGAGGAGCTCACAGCAGGTGCGACATACCATAGGAAAACAATGGTTTTGTGGGCTATGTGTTTCTAGTGACGCATCTCAGTATGATCTGGGCCTTACGCCTTGTACATAACAAAAGACTGCAGACAGGGAAAGTACAGATGCAGCCACCTTGAATTTCCCCTCCCCCGTGCTGAAATTCTTAATAACCGACCCTTGTTAACCGATTATTAACCGTTAACCGACAAGAGTAGTGCCTCCCATGCAGTGGTGTACCAGCTGCAGTGTATGAGCACAACAGACAACTGAGTCCCCAGTTCACCGTCAGGATAGTTAACTTAGCAGCCCAGTATAGCGACTCTCTGTCTGACCGGATTAACGATAGCGATTGTCCCACAAACAGTGTGTTTTTGTGCTACGTTAGCATCTGTAGCTCTGCTGGTACCTTCATGCTCGCTGACCGCTCTGTCATGCGGCGTAACTTTTACAAGTGTCCGACAGACCGTGTGTGGTGGCGGAGGGGAGTGTGGGTTTATCGGTGTTGTTACAGCTGGGAACGTAGGTGTAGCAGACAGGTGTGTACAGTTTATTTGTCGGTCTTAGCATTTGCTGTTTGTGTAATCACACGCGCACGCACGCACACACACACACACACACACACACACACACACAATGACTGTCTCACTGAGCGCCAATACTGTCTGACCTGAAATCTTTAATAACTCCACTTTATGTAAATATAGCCTCCTACAGTCCCGGAACCAGGCAGTGAGCCATTCCACACAGGCACTGAGCTAGATCGAAGCAGAGCAGCACACTACCAACATGACAGTGACAACCTCTACAGTTTGAGCACTGGACAGAAACCATCCACACGACACATAGATGAACATTAATAGCTATCTCTGAACCTCCTCTGAAGGTTTTGTCTTTCTAAACTTTCCACATCATATCTCCTGACACAAACTGGACACAGCCAAAAGCTTCCAGCTGGCTTTTTTATTGGCAGTTGGATTGTTTTTGTCACCTCACCATTTTGTTCCATAAACATGCAGCTGTAGAGAGGACTCGAGCACAATTTGAGTTTGTGAAGGCATATTGACAGTTATTTCTTTCCCTTTCTGCACAGTTTGACAGCAGTCAGTGGATTTGATTGAAGTGTATGAATGGATATTTACAAGGTGAGCTGTGCAACCAGGGTCTGAAATTCATTTTCTTCACTTCCTGCCACTGTGGCAGATAAGTATTTTTTTCTATTCTTTTGAAATCTCTGTGCTAAATGAAGGAATATCATTTAGATCTGATGTCATTAAATGTTTGATATATTTTACATACAAAACATTATATACATGGTAAATTACAGTTTTCGAATTACACTGTGGCAGCCCTGTTTTTCGGGGGGTGGGATGGTAGTGTAACACAGTGCTGTACTGTACTTTGTTATTGTCATCTATAGTGGTTATTTGCATAAAAAACACAATTCAAATGATTATGACTATTTAAATATTTGCTTTGATTAAAACAATCTTGGCAAGCTGCTTAGAGCTGGTGTTAGGAAGCTAAACAGGTCATAATTCTCTCTCTAATATCTATTTTATATTGATGTGAAAACATCTCCTTCAAACATACTGGATTTATTCAAGTTTCTCGGCAAAAACTTAATTTTATGAGATCACATTTGAACACATCACGGTAACGTTGTAATTTAACTTCGGCCCTTTAACGCCTCATAATAATAACTCAATGGCACCTCCGTTAACGTTCGTATCTCCGGTATTTAGCCAGTCAGAACTGCGCTGCCCCCCGGCTGCCACCAGATAACGTTACTAACTCTCCTCCTGCTGATTTCAACACAGATTTGTTGTTCGCAGTGTCGCTTTATCAGGGAAAAAATAGGGTGCGTCCCTCAGGTTTAGTAGCGCCATGCCGTTGAGTGCTTTTTACTCTGAGGATCCCTGAAATCATTTTTTGTCTAAATAATTGTGACCAAAATATGTCCTGAATGACACATTTTACAGCAACAAATAAACTTGTCAGTACAAACTATGCAAAAATGACCCAGGACTAGAGAAGATCTGTCCTACCTTAATTCCATGTCCATCTGCAGTAAGTGCTTTCACCTGTGTGGTCCACTGCTTAAAACTAATCTAAGTGGGTAAAAATGCCTTTGCTCTTATTCACCTTTTTTTTTGTCAGATCTTGTGTTTCTATATCTTCTTAGAACTATAGAAGGTAAAACGGAGCAAAGAGCACAGACTAGTCTATCATGCTTGGCTAAACGTACCTGAATTAGGATCAGAACTGTTGTGAAAGGCTAACATGTGCCTCATACATCAATGTAACCCCAGTTCTCACCTCTCTGTCCCTGTCTGTCTTCTTCTCGCTCTGTCTCTGTTGGTACCGCTTGTGTTCAGAGTGACAGATGAGCAGGGACAGACACACCAATATTACCAGGGCTGGTTCTCCACAGGGACTCCGACGGGCACCGATGCCTGACTCCAGAGGTCACGGTGTCTGGGTCGGAGTCTCAGGAGAGAGCCTGGGTGCCTCCAGACAGAAAGGGTGAGGTGGGGGGAACTTATCTATTTTAATATTGACTGGTTCTCTGCTGGGTGACACTGGGGCTCAGAGATAAGCAGGAGCATCACTGCCAGTATTAACAGTAGTTGAGAAAAATCCATGTTGGGACTGTGAAAAATAGCCTTCATGTCTTGATAATGTACAGTACCACAAGGCCAGTGCATACTCACTTCATGAGTTTTGGTGCAGCACTACACTAGGAGTTTAAAGATATAGCGAAAACGAGTCAGAGATAAGGCTACATCAATACACAGCCACAGATCCGAAGCAATCTTTGTGTGAAACCTTTCAAATAACAATCTACTATACAGCTGTCAAAAACCCACTTTCCAAATCGCTCTCTCTCTTCCTGTGTTCCTGTCCGTGTGTGTTGGTGTGTGTCCTCTCCTGGAAATGCTTCCCCTTCCAGCTAGCTACATTTTCCAATCACAAAGCTACTTCGAACAATCCTTCTGCAAAACATCAACACATACCCACGTTGCATTTGCAGTCTGCAGAATGTCTTTAATTCTTACGGTGGCACCACAAAGCTCGCTACTGGTTTAAGAAGGTGACATGGGCGCTGACAGAAACGAGTCATCACGAGGTAACTAGCATTAGCAGCTAACCCTTCAAACTTCCAAAGCACACTGAAGTTTGGGGAAACTTCTCTCCTTTGCCACTGAAGCCAAAAATGATGACTGACACTGACCTGGGAACTGAGCTGAATAAAACAAACAATAAAATAAAAGCATTTCAGTGAAAATGATCCTGGCAAAATGTTCTGTTTACTATTGCTGGTGTGGCAGCAGACATGCTGTAATTGTCTGGGTTGTTTTTTTACTTCTGCCAAGGCCAAAGGAGGTTATGTTTTCACCGCCATTGGTTTGTTGGTTTGTTTGTCCGTTTGCAGGATTACCCCAAAGTCCGTTATGGATTTGAATGTAATTTTTTGGAGGGGTGAGGTGTAGCACAATAAACAATCCATTAGATTTTGTTGGCGATTCAGGAATTTTTTTTAAGGATTCCAATCAGCCAGAACATTAAGACCTCTGGGTATAACACATGCGCAGTGTAACTGATGAGGCGTTGATGACGCATGACCCTGCCTCTTTCCTTCAGAGAGAGAGTGGGGGGTTGGAGGGAACAACTTAACACATTAAACTCTGTTAAAATTACAGTCCAGTTCGACCAAAGCACACATGGTGATTGTTGGAAAGAGTAACGACGACGGTTTAGGTGAGTTTTATTTTGTTTCTGTCCAGTTTGGATGAAGTGTTTTACGATGCTCCGCTACGTACAGCTGATCTCAACGTAAACACAAATACACGTGGATGATGATGCAAGCTGAACGGAGAGGGGGGGGGGAGGTCCGCGCTCTCCGAGTGCCATTCTAGTTGATTCAGTAAGTCATCTGAAAGTGAGAAATATACAGTACACACCCCTACAATACACACTTGTGAGTAGAATTATGGAAGAGGAGATTTTAGAGTTAACTCTACAACAAAAAAAAAAACAGAAAAGAAAAGAAAACAAAGCATTAATTAATTAAGTAAAAGATGGGATTATATTAATTATGGGGAAATGTTCTGTGTTAAGGAGGTATCTCTTTGTGGTCAATATGGAATGCTTCCATCAACCAAACGTGGTGTCAATATGGGCGTGTGCGTACAGGGCCCCAGACTGTTTACACTAGTTGCACTGGTGCGACAAACATTTTCATTTCGGTGCACCAGCACCCAAAATGTATCTTTTTGCGCCGTAATAATACATTTTTTAATTGTTTTGTCAATTCCCCTATTCCGCCTACACATAGGTAATTTCTTTACACATTGTATGAATGGTTATAAACAGGGTGCAGATAAATGTTTGAGAGTCGAGTCAGATGAGGCCATCTCCACCAAACATGTACTGTAGGGTCAGAAGGGCACCGCGGCATTTTTCTTGATGAAAAAACAATCAATATTTCTCTTCATTTTGTATTACTGGTATGTTTTATGGTTGTGATGTTGGTGGAGGAGGAGTAGACTACTGGGCGCGGTTTCACATATATACACACACAGAGACAGACCTGGTAAATGTCAGGCGCACCGGTGCGACCAATGAAAATGTTTAGTGGCACTCGACAGATTTTTGGTCGTGTAGGAGCCCTGGAGTATTGTTTGAAGACGGACTTTAGGAAATGTGGACCTGACCTTTTTTTGCTCTTCATTCAGGTTGTCAAATGCCAGCCAAGCACAATTGCAAGACCTTTTTTTATACGGACTGGCTACAGTTTATTTCTCTAACTGAATGAATGTGATTACATCCTGGACCAAATCAGTCCTGACGACTTTATATTCAACCAATATGTTTATATGTCAGTGCCTGCTTGGACAGGTTAGGGAAGACTTGCGCTTCTCCTAAACCCAGAAGGACGACTTTCCAAGGTTACTTTTGTCTAAAAGTAGGACCAAATGTGTGTCACTCGGAGAATATTGGGTCACTTTTTGGACTTATTTCCTTCACTGAGACATTTGATAAATAAAGGTCCAGAAGGAAAGAACAAACACAGTGGTCTCTTAAGAACTTCAATGGCCAAGCTGTCCACCCGTGGCCCCGGGTGCACCGCTGACCTTATTCCAGCCAGCAGCCTTCTCTGGCCTGAGGTCAGTCAGAAGTCAGGACAGGAAGTTAGAGGACATGGTGGTGACTACTGAGAGAAAGCACTTATAACTGAGGTCAAAAGTCACACATCCGGCGTTCGTAGGCCACGACATCTAACATCTGCAAATACACATACACACACACACACACACACACACTGAGGCTGTGGTGTTTGTCCTTCAGCCAGGGAGAAAATAGAACAACGAGGCCAAGAGGAGAGAGTGTACTAGGGTGTGTGCTTGTTTGTGTGTGTGTGAGAGTTTGTTTGTTCGCTAACCTATTTGTGTGTATGGAGCTCAACCAATGAAAGTTGGCACTGGGCACTTTCACAAACCAACATTTACTCCGTTTGAAACAAACTCTGGTGCGGTTCGTTTGGACAGTTGTGAACCACAGACTGTATAAAATATGGACGGACATAGGCTGCGGTCGAAAAGTCAAAACATTACATCCTAACAACTTTTCCTGACCGCTTCTCCTTGACCTCGATGGAAAACGTCATGAGGTCAAGGAAAGATGCGAAAGAGAATTCAGAAGGATTTAGGAAAAGACAACCGCGGTAAAAGAATGGTCCAGTGTCTCCTATGCTAAAGGAGATAATAAAGGAAGCATTGAAGCTCTCTGGTCATCGCCATCTTGGCAGTGACAATTCCAGCTAATCCAAAAATGGACAAAGAGGTGGAGCGCTAACGGTCTCTTTGAGATCCAGATGAGAGTCTCTTATTTTGAAAATGTATTTAGCCTGTGCACTTAAGTTTCAGTGGGTTTGATTTGTGACAGTATTGACTACAGACTAATGTTTATTAACTAGGTGTGTCCTTTTATATGAGCCCTTTATATGTAGGGATGCACCGGTACCACTTTTTTTTCAGACCGAGTACAAGTACAAGTACTTACATTTGGGTACTCTCCGATACGAGTACCAATACAAGTACCGATATGAGTACTTCTCTGTGCCAAAAGACCCCCGTTAACAGCCACCTGGAGGATGTGAGCGACACATGGCAGGCTGGGGAGTCCCGTATACGAGGCGGTGTGCCGCGACCGGCTCTAGGTCGGCTTGGAAAGGCTCGGGGCGGAGGTGCTTCCCGGGGCCGTGGCCAAAGGGCTCGCTGCGCCCTCTCTCTCTCCCAGCCAGGGAGGGACGGGGCTCCCTTCTCCCGGTGCGACTATCGACTGGGGCGGACTGTCCTCTGTCAACCGTGTCGTGCCCCCAGGGCGGGGCACGGCCCACGTAAAAGGCGCCAGGAGTCTACGGCGATGTCTGCAACTCACCCGACCTGTCTTGAAACATGGACCAAGGAGTCTAACGCATGCACGAGTCAGAGGATGCAAGCAAAACCCTGTGGTGCAATGAAAGTGAGGGCCGGCGCGCGTCGGATGAGACAGGATCCCGGCCCTGCGGGGTCGGGCGCACCACTGGCCCGTCTCACTTGATCGTCTGGGAGGTGGAGTGTGAGGATCCGAAAGATGCTGATGAGAGGTTAACGTCACGCTGCCGTAAAATTGGTATCGGAGCTATTTTGCGAGTACGAGTACATGAGCACAGTATCGGACCCGAATCCCGATACTGGTATCGGTATCGGTGCATCCCTATTTATATGCTAAGGTAGAGAGGAAATATGTCAACTCAGTTCCTCACTCACGTCACGTCAAGTGACTGTGTGTGATTAGAGTGGGTTCTGTGAGTCCTGCTGCAGTGGTACAGCAGTCATTCACTGTGTGCTCTTCACATGTGTATCAGTGTTGGAAGTGTGGATTGCCCTTCAGTAAATGGTCCTCTGTTTAACAGGGCCAGAGGTGGCCAAAGGGACTCATAGACCCACTATTGTTCCGTAATGATCAGACGCACACACACACACACACACACACACACACACACACACACACAGACAGATAATAGATGTGTTTCTCTGTGTCCTGATGAAGTCAGACACAGTGTGCATGAAGTCATCCCGCTCTCAGGCGCCGCCACACTCTCCTTGTTAGTGGATGGGAAACTAATAGCCGGTTCAGGGTGCAGCAGACAGTTTGAAGATTTGTATCTCTCCCCCCCCGGTTGGCTGCCAGGATACTGGCTCAGGACTGTGCTTGTTATGCACTATGTCTTCTTCAGTTTTCAGAGACCTGAACAGTTCAGCATGTCCTGATATGATGGCTCATTCTTTCCATCCATTAATGTCGCAGTAATTGTGTTTTTCCCTGCGTGTGGTCACTCAATTAATGCCTAACTTGCATAACTGTCGGCAGGTACACGGCGTACGCTGAAGCGTAGGAGTTACCCCGGAGGGCTAATTAGATGCTCGATCTGCTCGGTGGTCTGAATTTATATTGTTCACATTTTCATGGAACATTTCTGTTGGTGGATCAGATCAGGATGCATTTAAACAAGATTTGCTTCTTTTTAATTAACTCCATTCCCAGTGCAGCTTTAAGGGCTTTAGCTGTTCATTATTTTTTAATGACTAATTGTAACATTTGCTTGTGTGTTAGCAGTTAGTGATCTCAATCAATTCATTGCAGCATAATGTTCAGATGATTAAGACTCGGAGTACAGGAGGTTAAAACATGCCTCGTTCTCCTTTCTTTTCTTTTCCCCTTCAAATTCACTTTCCAACAGGAAGTTGGATCAACCAATCAGCTTGTTTGACACACGGGGATGTAGTCGTACTGTTGAGATTTGGCAGGTATGCGCATTAACTCCTCTGTGAGCCAATGTGACCTATGGGTATAGATACCCATAACCCCCTTCTCTGTGTACATCTGCAGATGTACATAGACTGTATATAAGAAGTGAATGTAGTCACCGCGATGTCCCCCGTTGGTTTGTGGACTATGTCTTTTGAAGCCTCGAGTTCAGGATTTTGGCCGTCGCAATGATACAAAAACACGGACAACTCCCAGACCGGACAACGCCGTGGTAGCAACCTGTCAATCAAAGGGTAGCCCCGCCCTAAAGCGTCCCCTGCTTTATGGTCTATTTGACTCTAAACGGGACCATAAGTTACTAAATGAACATCATGCTGTATTGAAGAAGACTTGAAACTAGCGATTGAGACCATAAACTCATGTTTACAATGTTTACTGAGGAAATAAATCAAGAGAGAAGTAGGCTCATTTTCTCAGAGACTTCTATACAACCATGGATGGATGGATGGATGGACAGAGATAGAAACCCCAAGGTGGGGTCATACACAGTTAAACTCAGACATTTGGTCTGAATGCAAAAGAATCCCTCTCATCATACTTTTCAAATGTCAAGTATTTCTCTAAGCTTTTTCAAAAGGGCGACTTCACACAACAATGCTTGACAGGAGAGATTAAACTCTGGCTCCCCATTTTGCTATTCTTAAGACACACACAAGCACACACTGCATGCATAAGGTCAGAACGACTCAGACGAACAGAACTGAGCATCCTGCTGACCGTCTGCATGGTATGAGAAACGGAGGGACTGTCGGGTTTACGACATCCAGAGCATTAATATATCATCAACAACTATCGTCTATGTAAAGATATAGAGGAGTAATGTCTACCTGAGCAGAGAATGAAGTCTCTCTCCCTGTGTGTGTGTGTTGGAATCAGAGCTTCTTTGTGCTTTATTGACATAGCCGGGCCGGCTACGCGTGCCATTTAGTGCATGTGAGTGTGCCCCACTGGCTAGCTCACGACCGCCACTCTGCACTGCTCTCAGCTGATAATGCTGTCCCGACGGTGTCGTCATGGAAACGTAGCACCCACCTTTCCCTCCCACTCGAATCAATAAAAGTGAGGAGGACATGTCCAGCTCTGTTTCCTCTGCAGTTCACTCCTTCTCTTTTACTTTTCTGAATGTGTCTTCCTTTACTCCTTTCCCTCCACTCCTCATCCTTTCTCTAAATGTCACCTGTTGTGTTACTTGTAGTTCCAATTTTAACCTATTGCACGTAAGAATGGTAGAAAGAGGAAGCAGCCACAGTGGGTTGTGCTGTCAACAGGTTGTTTGTGTTGCTGTAAAGTCCCAGTGCCACATGGTGCCTCACCACAGGCTCGGTGACAACACAGCTCAGTCATCCTTTCACCAAAGCATCACTTCTCAACTTCAATATCACATTTGCGTGGGCCGTGTACGGTAATGAGACGGTGACGACGGGATTGCCACATTTCTCCTCGATGGCATCGCATCACAGTAACGGAGGTGACGATGCAATAATATACACGGCATACAATACACCGCGGAGATGCACCTTCTACACATTCATCAGTGAAATTGTAGTTTATGGATTCTTCGGCTCAGCTGGCTGAGCGTGCTAATGATGCCTTTAACGCAGCGGGATGGAAAGACACGGACAGAATGTGTGTGTGTGTGTGTGTGTGTGTGTGTGTGTGTGTTTGTGTGTCATGATTCCAGTCACGACAGTAATCTCGTCTCACTCATGAAGTCAATGCATGAGCTGCTTCTCACTTTCAGCATCTCCATTTCTGAATCAACAGGGAGGGGCCCTGCCTCTGTGTGTGTGTGTGTGTGTGTGTGTGTGTGTGTGTGTGTGTGTGTGTGTGTGGTCAGTGATTATCAAATAGTATTTTTGCTTGGAATGCCCATCCCCAGTATGAACCTTCGTTAATAATGTTATGGTGTGTCCCAAAAATGTCCAACTGATCATAGATTAACTAGTTACTCATTTTTAAAGAGACAGTTCTGTGCCTTTTATATGGATGTCCAATCAGTGTTAATGGTAAATGTAGTCCATTTAAGCAATACATTCCTCAGTGCATGATATATTGACTCAGAGAACTGAGTTCTCCTGCTGCAAAATCTGTTGTTCTCCCTGCATCCAGCGCTGTCATTTGACAAGTCAGTGGTGGATGCAAGGAAGAACTACAGGCTAACTCAGCTTGGACTTCTCTGGGTAGCCAGCATGGATGTATAAAGAGAACTGGATCCAGCGTTGGAGGGCCCCGTTCATTCCTATGAAAGTTGCTCAGTGGCGTATGAAGCCTAAATGACTCGACTTACGTCTGGAAAAGTACCCGGAGCTTGGGCACATGGAACGAGCACAGTAGCGTCCGCTCGGTCACATGACTTGGTCCCAACGTCACGCCGTCGTCACGGCTTGCGCTCCAGCCTCGGTCTGGGTCTCATTCACATGAACAGAGGAAGGGAAATAACTCTGGATTCAGCTATTAGTTCATTTTACAACTTTAAAAACTTATTTTTTTTAAATAAGGGCTATTAGAGTGTTCGTACTGGGAAGTTGATTCACCTCAAAAAAATGTATTCTCTACCTGTGCTTATTATTTTGACTGGCTCTCAGAGTTTCAGTAGTTTGGTCATGTGACTTGTTGCCGAAAGACAAAGGTGAAGAAAAAAGTTGTATTTCTCTGTAGGGTCCTTTCCGTAATATTGTCAGACACTTCTAATAACAATCTGAGCCTGTCAGTGGCAGAAAACGAGCACTTCTAGTGGACGTAAACTGACGGTACCAGGTTGCCCCCCCATCATTACATCACAGCCTGTTTAGTGGTTGGCGGCTGCAGTGTTCTCCCTCAATACTGGACCAGTTTAAAAAAATAGTTGTCCCCATTAGTGACTCACTTAGACACAAAAACATGGGAAATAAGGTCCAGGTTATTCCTTTAAGTTTGACCTTCAACTCTGCCCACATATCTCTCCACCACCACCACCACCCAGCCTTTTACATCTCTTTTACCTCCATTCAAATGATATGCCCTATTGTGTATTGTGTGTATGTGTGTGTGTGTGTGTGTGTGTGTGTGTGTGTGTGTGTGTGTGTGTGTGTGTGGTCCTCAAGGGAGCGTGTGCTCCATCAGCAGATGTCTAACACAGCCCTGGAAGCCCTATGGCCTTGGGCTGTCAAACTCCTCTATGGAGCATGAAGGTGAGAGAGAGAGAGAGAGAGAGAGAGAGAGAGATGCATTGTTGTGAAGGACAGATAAAGAGTGTGTGTCCCACAGTTTAATTGTTAATGTGTGGAGACATTTTGACCTTTTCTGCTGCTGTCTTCGAGTGCCCTTCAACAGCCTCAACCTCAGGGCGGAATATAGAAGGATGAGGACGGACAAACAGTTTTTTTATAAAGTCTAAGTTAAGGGCAGATTGCAGTTACTTCAGTTGATCCCTCTTAAAGCGTAGAACATACACATTGTGTGTTTTAGTTCAAGTTGTGTGTGTTAGTTTAATTTTTCATTATTTCCTGAAGGTGTCACGCTGTGACAGATTCATATTTTGAGATTCAGCTTGTTTTTTTTGAGAAACGCTATCTCCATATGGGATATTTGATACAATCATATGGAGAGAAATGTGAATGCTAAAGTGTCAAGTGTCACTGTGATGCAAACGGAAGTTTAAAGTTACACTAATCGACTAGGCTGAAAGTAAGGAAACACTCAGAAAACAGTCAAAATTGATCGCATTTTAATAAGGTTAAACATTAGGTTTAAGATACATAGATTATAATAATCAAGTGGTATTTTAAATGAGGCTGAAATTAATATGTCCCCAGTTTCTGCTGTGGTTGCCTGGTTAGGAATGCTTGGTGTGTGGTGTAATGTTTGATAAAATACCAGCGGGGATTGTAGTCTAAGAGGAGCTTAAGAAAATATTAAGAATGCATTTAAAAGACAAAACAAAAAAGAAAGAACAAATGAATGAATGGTTTAAGGATAGAAAGATATTGCATTTAAAAAAAGCAATAAAAAACAAAAAGCAAATAAATAGACTCAATAATTCATATGCTAATTATGACAATTTCACACAAATGCCTAACAGGATAAAATGACATTTTGGACAAACACAGATGTAAACTGCAACATGTCTGGTTGGCGGAGGCGTACAAACGCGAGGCGGTAATTCTAGTATTGTAGTGACTCACTGTCAACAAATGAGAGGACAGGCACACTAGGGGCTTTGTCAGGAACCATTAAGAGCTGCAGTGCAAATGAGAGGTCAAGGACAGAAAAACAATAATTCATTCAGCTAATTCAACTTATTACTGAAACATGCTTTCAAAGAACACCGCTCTTTGTGTGCATCCTAGTGTATTTTTAAACAAAATGGTAAAAAGCTGATCGAACTGAAACATGTATATTCCTAGCTTAAAGCATAGCACCAACAGATGCCATAGTGTTCTTTGTTCTTTTAGTGAGTGTAGTGCCTCAAAATGGAACCCTAATGACTCAAGAACTCTCTGACTGACCATGTCAGTCAACCAGCAATTTCTTACAATCTTATGGGGTTCTTTACTACATGTTCTAAATGGTTCTACATAGAGCCTTCACATGTCCAAAAGAAAAGATGCATTTTGAATGTATTACTGCAGCGCTCCGTACATATGATATCCTGAAAAATGCTTTTCATCCTTCATGTATTTTTCTTTTAAAGGTCCCATATTGTATAAAGTAAGATTTTTACATCTTTTATATTATAAAGCAGGTTTGAGTGCTCTATGAATACTGTGAAAGTATCAAAATGCTCAATATACGGAGAAATAAACACAACTCGTTTTTAGAAATTGTGCGTTTGAAACAAGCCGTCAGGATTTCTGTCTATTTGTGATGTCACAAATCTACAATATTTAGACCATTACACAGTTTTAAACGTAAACATTCTAAATGTGTCTCGGTTTATTTCCTGTTACAGTGTATGTGAATGACATCAGCTGACAGGAAGTAAACATGGACCCAAACTGTTGCCTAGCAATGCAATTCCATTGAAATGCACTAAAACGGAGTGTTGCAGACAAAGGGTAAATACAGGTATATTCAGGCAGACAGTATGAGGAAAATAAAGTTTTTTTTTAACATTACAGTATGTAAACATGTTCTAGTAGAAACACAAAATACAAGTATGAACCTGAAAATGAGCACGATATGGGACCTTTAACATGAACAGAGTGCTTGACCGGAAGCAGGGATGTGTTCAGGACCACATCAAGTTCAAATGGTGGTTACTGGACTATTTTGAATGAATATCTTTGATACATTGTAAAAATGATCTGAGGTCCCCACAAAGTTTTGAGTTACTTCCATGGCTCTTTTAACTCTCACTTGCAGTAAGGGGAGCTTATGTGGGGGTGTTGTTGTGAGTAGGAGGAGCTTGACCTTCAAGAAAAACTTGAATGGATCTTATTTATTTGGGAACAATAAAGAAACAAGGGTGCTAGTGTGGCTGACAAAAACAAAGTCTGATTATCAAGATTTATTCACAAAGCAAACCCACATGTAGAGTTTAAGATGGTTCTTGAAGAGCCCTACTGAAATAGCAGAGCATGCTTCACTCTTAATGTAATGAGAAATTGTCATGTTGGTATCTTGTTGGATATGAAACAACATTTAATTCCCAGTAACGTTTGATGAATTGATGATCACAGAATGAAGAATGAAAAATAACTAGAATGTTTTTGGAACATCTGTATGTACATATTATGAACATGTGTTGTTACAACCAGAGTTTAACTGATGGGATAGTACACATACCAGTACTTAGCATAGACTGTATATAAGAAGTTGACATATAGTCACTCATTGGTGGACTAACGTTTTGAAGCGAGTTCAATATTTTGGCCGTCACCATCTTGTTTTTTTGGAGCCAGAAGTGACTTTATTTGAACGACAGGGTGGAGCTAGGTACCGTTAGCATAGCAAACGCTAAGTTACCAGCTAACACTAGCACTAGCTAGCTGGCGTGATTAGCGAAGTGCATCCATAATTCACGTTAACTGTGATGTTAATCAGGATGCTCGTTTTGGTTAGTGAAAAACAGGCTTCAAACAAAATGTACTTACCAGAAAAAAATTATCAGCCGACTCCTTGTCCTCATCATCCTCATCATCCTCATCATCCTCATCATCCTCATCATCCTCATCATCCTCATCATCATTATCCTCCTCATCAAGTGAGAAGTAGGCTCATTCTCTCATCGACTTCCATACAATCAGACTTCTTTTAGCAACCAGAGGAGTCGCCCCCTGCTGGCTGTTAGAAAGAATACAGGTTTAAGGCACTTCAGCATTGGCTTCACGTTTCAGACCTGGAGGTTGCCTTTTGAATTTTAGTGATGGATGAGGAGTCAACTTTAATTACATTTTTTTAAGCAATCAGTGCTTAATGAAGTTATTTCCTCCAAAGAGCTCTATGAGTTGTCATGGAAGTAATCTTGTTCTTCTTTTTCCTGCACAGGCCCGGGTATATCGAACGCCTCCTCTTCCTCCTATGAGATAAGGTGAACAGGTCTTGATCCCTGCTCTTGATCTGTTTGGGGAACCTGTTGTAATCCAGCTGGATCCAGATAATGGAGCGCCTGCTGTGTCTGCTGGTCCTCGGCTCGGTAGCCCTGAAGGAGGCTGTCGGTAAGTTCTACTGCAACTCAAACTAACATGCGTGTCCATGTGGGTTTTTCAGAACACACACGCACACAAAAACACACACCTACGCAAATATATGGGCAAACGCCAGTGTTGGGCTGATGGTGGAAAATGTTAACATATCACCCAACCCTAATATACAGCGGGCCAGGCCATGGGTGCCAGAAGTAGGGGGGCCAAAGGCCTTGTCCAACATTCTTTTTAAATCGCGGATCCCCACAAATGCCCCTATACTACAACACAGTAAAACGATGTTCCGATCATTCCCGTCGACCCTGTGTGTGTCTAGACCGGAGGTTGTCAGAAGTGTCTTCTACTCGCACGTCTACAGATGCACTCTCATTTGAATCTGTGCAGTATCTGCAGAGCACGGCTCCGTCTCATCTGTGTCTCACAGGCGTACCTGTGACCAGACTGAAGCGTTTATTAACACACTAAATAATATATATTTATTCACAATTTTTTTTTTTTACTTGCACCCACGTGACCTGTTATGAGTTATGAGTGCCAATCCTCACTGCTGTCCCGCAAAAATATGGGTTAAACAAGTATCTATAGTAGTAGTAGTATAGTATCAGTATCAGTACAATATTTGTCATTGAAATGTGGTGAAGTAGAAAACAATGGAAATCGTGAATTAAAGTGCAAGTATATATCTCAATTGTACTTGTAGTTCAGTACTGGAGTAAATGTACTTTCCATCACTGACACGGTTATTGATTGTGTTTTACAGTAAGTCTGTCATCATGATACACCCTCTCCAGACATTTAACAACATGTTGGAAACTAACTCACATTTCATAAATGTTTCAAAACTTCTGTTACATATGGATGTAAATATATGATTGTAGTATATTCAGTTAGAGAGCTGAATGTGATGTTTACTCTGAGACCGACTGGGAAACTGATGTGTGGATAAAGATACGGTGTAAGATGTTTTCCTCTGTGCTGAAGGGAATTGCGGGAGGCATTTCAGAGTGTAATGACAAAAATCCCTCGTGGTTAGTAAACCTGGTTGGACTCACACCATTAGACCACAATGCACTGGGTTACAGTTGTATCCGGTAGATACACAGCTCAGAGCAGTGTGTGTGTGAGGAGCCTGTACAGTAGTGATGGATGGACCCTCGTACCTGGAGAACAGATTTACTCTCACACGTCCGTCCTGTCCTCCTCCACCCTTCAACAGAAATACAACCCAGGTTTAAAACCCCTTGTTACTCGGCCTTGGACAGACCCAGCAGTATTTCTGAGATGCCTTGTTATGCCACTGAAATGTATTGTGTCACCCCAAACTGAATGGGACTCAGGTTTTAGGCTTTTCGGGGGTTCTCAGACCAGCTATATATGACACTATAACGATGTCTCAAACCAGTAGGATGGATGTCAAGGATGTATCAGTCTTGACTTTGCACCTAAAACCTTCTACAACAATGTAAATATCATTTATTTTAGACAATCCAATCACTCTGCTTTTCCAACTTTGGATAAAAAAAAAAAAGGAAAACTTACATTCTGTGTTATGCATTATACATTTCTTGTCATTCTGCAGCTGGTGCAGTGTTCCTGCTGAGCTGAAGTGTTGTATAATGATTAAGCTGTATTAGTCTCCCTGCAGTGTCTGGGCTAGTTTTAATCCTTCAGATGATAATGCTCTTTGCATCTGGCTTCAAGGAGAGACTGCAGACTGACTAGACTGTTAAAGATGCACGTCTTCCATTAGACCTGCATTTCAAGCCAGACTACACGATAAAGGCTTATTCCTTATTGGGCTCATAAAGCTTTACAGCGTGAAGGGGGCGTGTAGCTTTTCACATTTTAAATCAAATCTTTGACATTGGGCTGTAGTTCATCCGAGACATTTTGAACAGTACTCACAACTCTAATTCTTCACCACAGACTGTGTAAAAAAGATGGACGACGTGACGGCTACCCAAGCGTATAGCCTCTCACATTTCCACATCTGTTAAGATTTGAAAAAATCTTTTAGTATGGGCCAACCTTTAAGCTTTTCAAAGTAAATCAGTCAGCCAGTAAATCAGTAAAAGGCCTTGGCTGGTAGGAATAACTGTATATGAGGACACAGTAGAATTGTCCAGGACACAACTGTATAGGTCCTCAGCATCGGGACGCTTCTGACACAGGGTCTGGTGTCTGATTTAGTGTGTTGTGTTTAAAACGTTGTTTCCAGGTGGAGACGTGTGTGTATCGGGTCATGACAGCGGGCCCGTGTTTGAAGAACAGCCAAACGGTCTAATCTACCCAGAGGGCCTCAGTGAAGGCAAGGTGACTCTCAGCTGTCAGGCCAGAGCTAGTCCAGCTGCATCCTACAGGTGGGTAACACACACACACACACACACACACACACACACACACACACACACACACACACACACGCACACACACACACAGGCTCTCTCTAGCTGTGTTCAATCTATGTTCTGACACCACCCCCCGCCCCCACACACACACACGCTGAGCCTCTGCCACTCTGAAACCTTGTAGTCATCAGTTCTGTTTATGACCTCCTGTTTGCTGTGTTCTCATCACTTTGTCTTGCAGATGGCTTGTGAACGGCACAGAGGTCCCGCTGGGTATGGACCTGCGCTACACCCTGGTGGCCGGCAACCTGGTGATCAGCAGCCCCGAGTCTGTTCGAGACACGGGCTCTTATCAGTGTCTGGCCATCAACCGCTGCGGCACCATCATCAGCAGAGCGGCTAACCTCAAATTTGGCTGTGAGTGAGAACAGACCTGTTTGAGTTGCCCGAGTGGCAGTCACTGGCAGAGATAGAAGAAGCTTCTGTTCCGACCCGTATGTGACAGTAATCGTTTTTTCCTTTCCTTTCTCTCTTGTCTACTTCACACCTCTTTGCATGTTTCTCCAGACCTCCATGACTTCCCTCCGGACAGCAGGAGTCCTCAGACGGCGTATGAAGGCATAGGAGCTTTCCTGGCCTGCCAGCCGCCGACACATTACCCAGGTATCCATCTGCTTCCTGGAAAAACTAGAAAAATGTCACACTAGTAATTTAGTATTTTAAACCACCTAGAACAGGGGTCTGCAACCTGCGGCTCCAGAGCCACATCTGTGGCTCCCTGTGGATTTTTAAAAATGGAAATGAATAACTGTTCTTTGTTTACATTTTCATTTGTATTTATCATTGTTGTAGGTCTATGGTACGACGGTACGACGGAGTATTAGGGCCACATTGAGGGAAAAAAATAGATTTGAGATTTTGAGAATCAAGTCATAATATCACGAGAATAATGTCATAGAATTACGAGAAAAAAGTCGAAATATTATGAAAATAAAGTCAGAAGTTTAAGAGAAAAAAAGTCATAGTATTATGAGAATAAAGTCATAATATTATAAAGTAGTAATTTGACGTGTTATTTTCTTTTTTTCTTGTAAAGTTCTGATTTTATTCTTGTAATGTTACGACTTTTTTTTTGTAATATTATGACTTTATTCTCGAAATCTCAGATTTGTTTCCCTCAATGTGGCTCTAATACGCCGTAAAACATTTGCACTGTGGCCCTCACTGCATTAGACGTATACTTTTATACTATATACTTAGACTATAAGCTGTGTTACCTTCATCACAATGCTCAAATGTTTTGCGGCTCCAGACAGTTTTTTTTTTTTTGCCTGAAATGTCTCTTTTGATAGTAAAGGTTGCTGACCCCTGACCTAGAAGATGATGTGCTATCAGCTGGGAAATAATGTTCATGTCGTAGTTTTCTTTCACTGAGAACCAAACTGTCAGAAAACCTACAACTGCCTGCAGCTGTCGGGGGGGTTCAAAGGTCACAGTGTTTTAAATGAGCAGAATTACGAACCTCTTTTTGCATGAGGGTGAAATACGAAACAAAATGACTCTGCTGACCGTTTCCATACTGAAATCTGAGGATTGGCAGGATGGCAGTAAGTACAGCCCAGTGCATTCTGTCTGTGTTACTAATGAATGTGATCTGCACCACCCTGTCTCCTCTCCAGCTCTGTCCTACCGCTGGTTAATCAACGAGTTTCCCAACTTCATCAAGCAGGACGACGGACGCTGGTTCGTGTCACAGGTGACGGGGAACTTGTACGCGGCTAAAGCGGAGCCCAACGACACCGGGAACTACTTCTGCTTCACCACCATCAACATGGACATCAGCACCAAGAGCACCTTCAGCAAGGCCAACCAGCTCACTGTGCTGCCTGATGGTAGGAAGGCTTTGCAGCTGGGTGACTGATTTATTAGCAGCCACATGTAGCTTCACCGTGGAGGTCTGCAGAAAACTGTGTAACTGATGAATGAATATTAACAAACAGAGGACAGGGGAGGGATAGCGCGCACCAACAGAGGTTTTCCGTGTCTTGTGAAGTGACGAGCCTCCGCAGAGAGAAACGTGAACCGTGACACCGGCACCCGGTGTCTCCCTGCGGGCGCAGGAGGGAGACGGTACCGTTTCTCTCTGGAGGAGCTGCAGCATTTATTTCTGCACAAACGTCCACTGTACATTCACTAGATATTCTCAGAGCTGAACTAACTCTTCTGCAGTGTGGAGTGTGCGCGCGTTCACGTCTAGAGGTGGAGCGAGTACGCAAGAACGCGCGATCTGTCTGAGTGAAGGCGAGCAGGCAGAGGAGACGAGGCTCCCGGCACACGCGAGCGCGCATGTGTGCCGACCCGCTACATTTATACGCTTACAAAGTTACAAATAGTCCCTTTAAATAAGTTTTAAAGGGAAATTCCGCCACCTTTTCTGTGGATGTCCAATCAGTGCTGATGGTAAATGTAGTCCACTGGAATATGAATATCCACAAAATCTCTCACAGCGGTCTTGTCAGTAATTATAAAAGTAAGTTGCTCCAGAACAAAAACTCAGGCCAACATCACTAACACGGCAAATGTCTTTATTATGTGTGTAACATTTAGATATACATTACAGCAGGCAGTGCAAATGTCCCACACAGTTCTTAGATTTACAATCTGCATGGGATTTAACATGAATATTTACAATTGTATTTTATTTCAGCCAATCCCAGGAAGTCAGCTCCGAACATCAAAGTGCGCTTCCCCGCAGAGACCTACGCCCTCGCAGGACACACCACTCAGTTAGAGTGCTTCGCCTATGGAAAGTAAGTGAAATCATTTC